>JAHYSP010003638.1:869-13051 GCA_019455505.1 Pleochaeta shiraiana
TTCGGTCCGGAGAATGGCTTGGTTCCTTCTTTCAATCTCACACGATGCACATATAAGTCAGTGCATGAGAGGTTCTCGAGATCGGTCGAGTTCAAATCTTGATATGTATATAACAATCTCGTCAGTCTGTTCATCTGGTTCGCAGATAAATCGCCCATCTTCGCTTTCGTTTTAAAGAATCACTCATTGATTTCCGCATGCGGAGCATTCGACAAAACTCTCATCTGTGATCTGCGCGTCATAGGGTATTTTGGTACATCTTGTTCTCCTGGGACATCCATTTTCGAATTTCTTGAGGTTATGATGGACTCCCTGGGCTCATCCTTAGGTGGATGAGTATGAATCTTTTTTTAACTGAAACTCTCGGCGCACTGAGATCACCTTTGTCCATCACCTCGTGTGAGAACACAGATGAAAAATTTTCGATTGCTGTGTGACCTGAGCTACGCTCCAAGGCCGTCTCCAAGTTGATGGCTATCGTATGCCTTTTTACGATGTACTTAGGTCGTTCTTCTTTCCCGAATTATTATCTCAAAATATCTTGGATACGTCCTCGTCATCCGATGAGTCCTCATCATCGGTATATGTATCGTCATCTGATGCATCACTGCTCACCTCTTCAAACATTACACCTTTCTTCATCTTGGGGCACAGAACCAGCATGTGCTCGTCGCCTTTCACAAACATTGGCCCCTGAATTTTCACTGTTTTCTCTCCTCGCTCGGGGTCGCCGATCTCGATGATAGATTCCTTCACCCAGATTTTGGCATACAATGTATGGATCCATGGAAGTCCCAAAATCAGTTGAAACTCGTCCGCCTTTCTTTCCGAAAATAGTCGCACAAACGCCTCAACAGTTCTCCAAATCCCAAGTACTCCAATCTCAAATTGAGAGTAGTGGGTCAGTCTGGGCGACGTCCCATCTGCCACGTTCATTGTGAGTCCATGCACCTCTCGGCTCGATAGACCCTTTACGGGTAATCCAAATTTTTCCAGAAACCCAACAGTGACAATGATCATATCTGATTTTTGATCGGCTTAAGCTACGCTTGTCGGAAGCGAGACTGTGACTGGTTTTCCATTCTCTTTCGTTTTCAAGGTCACCGGTACCCTTAACGCCCTCTCATTCGTAACAAAAGCTAGTCCAGCCGCTTTCCCAAATAGTACTTCAGATTCGTCATTCGGGTCGTTGTATTTCGTGTCTTTTCGTATAGGGAGCTCCCTTCCCATTCGCTTCTTCATCGTTTTCTCGTTTACTCTGGCCGACAAATTTCTGAACGCTTTTGAAATATCAGGCGAAATCTGGAATAGGTCCATTAAGGACACTTCGGCTTTGATCTCCTCAGTTAGCTTTTAGTAGTTCACCGGGCCTTGACCTAGGCGCCCGGTAATATCCCGCAGCTGTTTCACTGCCCTTCTTTCACGTTTCGCTGAGTTTTTCTGATTTTTCGCCTTTTGTTCCTTTTCGTTCAGGAGGCTCTCGATATTCATGAGCCCTTTTGCTGGTTGCTCATGTTGATGTATGATTCCAGAGTCAATCTCTAAACAAAAGGTGTGTTCGATGCAGACTTCGATGGATGGACGCATCTCATTTTCGTCAAATCATATGATGACACATCCACTGGGCTGAACGGAATGGTATTTTGTTCAAAGAAATTCCGTCAAATTCTTCGTATGTAAGGTGTATAATGTCCTCTTCTTTCTCAGCATTTGGTCGTACTGGTATTTCTTGTAAACGCTGAATATTGTTCACAGCTGGTTCCTCACACTTACTCCGCCAATAGCTATTTTGGATTTCGCAGTATCGGAGGCTTCCAGAGCCTGATCCGAATCCGGCAAAGTTTGACTTCAGTCCTTGGTATAAGGCCTCTTTCAGATAGTTCTGTTCCTAAAGTTCCAACGGTTTTGCTCGACAATCGGGCTTTCTGAGCCCAAGATATCCACAGCGGAAGCGCAAATAACCCATATTCCTGCTATACGTCTCAGACCTATTGATAACCGGGTGTCTAGACAGGTGCCTTTGTGGAGTGTTTCTGGACTCACTGGGCCTGTTCGTCTGATGTTCATCTCTGCCATGGGGAGGTCTAAAATCTCTTGGGCCGTTGTTTTTCACATTCGCCCCGGAATTCCTGACGACTAGTGCTCGTCCTTCCTGACCCCCAGGTTTTGATTTATTCCGCGTCATCTTTAGGGATGGCTCTCCATACTGTTGTTGCTGTTGCGGTATGACAGTCTTCGTCATCTCTGTTAACTGCCCGTCGGACGGATCTTTCTTCGGGTTCTAGTAGACCTCTGTCAACACTGACTTTAGTGGCCTGCCATGTACCTCAACGTAGTTCCGTTGAAGAATGTCTATCTCGATTCTCTCAAACTCGGCTTTTTCCACCGCTGTGACCTGCTGCATCCCCGTAGTCACTTGTTCAATCGCATTAAACGCTCCCTGGAGGCTGGTCGGGCGCGGTCTCGTGAACTTCAGTTTCCTCAATTTTTTGTCTCGCAAGCCTCTGACGAACGCTTTTATCG
This sequence comes from Pleochaeta shiraiana, assembly GCA_019455505.1. Taxonomy (NCBI): domain Eukaryota; kingdom Fungi; phylum Ascomycota; class Leotiomycetes; order Helotiales; family Erysiphaceae; genus Pleochaeta; species Pleochaeta shiraiana. The sequence goes on from JAHYSP010003638.1 coordinate 3,393, forward strand.
TCATCGACAAAATAATTCTTTCCGCGGTACTCCATGGTGTCCTTTCCGCTGTTGGTATATCTCTCGTGCTGCTGCGCCGTAGCAAATTTAGTGCTCGCCCATAATAGAATGACAGATTTTCTTGGTCTCCTTGTGTTAGATTATTAGTATCCTCCTCAGCAAGGTCTTCGCCCCTAGTAACAGAGGACTTTTCTGGAAACCGTGCCTGCATTGCCATCTTAAAATCTTCGACATCTTTTCGCTCGGGTTTCTCAACCTATTGAGTGAACAAGAGGTATTATGGGTTGGCGTCAACCCAATCTGATACCTCTTTGATGAAATTTAAATCAACCGTCTCGAAACATACTGTATAACTATTATGATACTAACCCCAGTGATACGCGACACAACCGAGCGCGTTACGTTTGGTGCTTTAACTATCACTACACCATCCGACCCCAAAGAGTATTTGTAAAGGATGATTGAACAAGTATATGTGGTGGACTTAAGAATCTTATTTGGATGAGGGATTTGGTACCTTGAAATTGGAACAGAGGAGTGGATTTGTTTGCTAGTGAGGTCACGAAGTGTCTCGAGTTTCCAAATATAACATTTATTTATATTCTAGAACTGTAAGACGGTATCGTGGCAATCCCCCTCTATATCTCGGGATATCAAGCTCTCATGTACATTTGGTTCTTTCTAAATCCTTACTTCCTAACCTTTTAGTAGTCTTGTTGGGTAACCTATTGATGATACATATAACCATACACGTAGAATGATACATCAAATAATACACATAATATGATACATATGTTATGATTTGCTGTTACCCTGCATTTGTGACAGGGATGCTGACGATGCATACACATACTGCACAGGTGTGGATCAAAGGGTATATATCATGCATCTCTAACGCTAGGATTATACTGGTGTATTATCAACAGTGTTATGGTAACAGTGTTGGATTAGTAGTTTGAAGGAGAAAAGTCTATCAACAAGTAGGAGATTCTAGTAGACCAAGAACGGTCCTTTTCTATCTATCCTTTCTATGTGTTTTGTCATGAGAGTTTCTGAACAACATCGTTGTGGCCATAATTAATTGGAATAAGTTTCAGTCTCACTCAGTAATTAAACATACACATCTTAATAACGATCTCCAAGGTAGAAATAACGCCTTTCCAATGCTCATAACCATAATAACATATGGCAATGAAATGTATACGTTGATGAAGGTACACTTGAACAACCAAAGGTTTTTTGAGAATTTTCCCTTTGGTGCATATTCACGGAAGAGAAGCACAGGAAGTAACTTCATTTCTTGTAGTGGTATTCGCAAATGCTGTTTGAGTGTGAGTGTCCAATTTATCTAAATCACGTACTCATTATCTCTTGTCCTTGATAGTCTTAGACTACATATGAACGATAAACAAAAAAATAACTGTCGCGCGGCAAGTTGTCGGCTGTTAGAAAGTCTGTGTGTTTTTGACTTAATACTTTGATTGTTTAGCGATATCTATTGTATTTAAAGGAGCTGGATTAATCATTAAATTGAACTGTCTAGCTTCTCAATATGTATTACTCCTATTAATTCTTAGTTAACTAAATACATCCCCCTCTATTCTGAAATTAATCTTTCGACCATTTGATTTGTCTATTGTTCTTCTGTCTCCTCCCTATCCTCTCCTACACTTATCCACTAAGATAAAGTGTTCCTCCCTTGATATAGCTCATTCCAATTCATCAACTCCTAATTCTATCTTCACTACGACTCCAAGCTTTTACAATGTCAGGATTTCGGAAAACTAATTTACTGAAGAGGCTTAAAGCTCAATTCTTGGCCTTGATATGCTCTCTTCCATTGAAACGACCCGAGCTCCACGTAAGCATTCTACTACAATGTGGTATCAGTAGCGATACATTTAGGTAGTAGATTTTAGAGTCTTTAATTGTAATTAGTCATGTGGTTTAATAATTTTGAAGTTGGTGTATTTATAGCTTTATTGGCAAGTTTCTACTTTGTAAAATGAACAAGCCATTAGAAATCATCCTAGAGAATATTTTATGTCAACTACATGTATGTAAATATTTGCTCCTTAGAAAATCCCTGCTAGTTATTTTTTGACTCAACATCTCAGCTGGGGCTCTAGATAAATTCTCAAATTCTTCTCAGCAGAATAACCTTGATAAAATATCTTGATGGGCTTGTGCCCAACCCAAACAGACCAACGTTTTGTGTCACCCGTAATAATGGTAGGGATTCTAATTTCTTTGAGCCCACTTGAGAAGCCGATTATTGATGTCATTGTAAATGTTTTTCACCCTAGAAGAAACTAAAAATATTGCGTTCGGCATTATTTTCGTGCTTCGCCCAGGTTGCTTTAGTCTTCTAATTAGGTCACTTAATGGTACTAAAAAAAACTAAAAAAAATAACTGTAACATCTTACTTTTCCAAGACTAATTAAGATATTAAACACAGAGAAACTAACCATGATCTTTGAATTTATTTTTCAATCTTACTATATTGATCATCATAACTGAATGAGAGGGTCAAAGTTCACTGATTATAGCCTCTAGGTTTTATTTTATCCTAAAACCGGTCTTTGATCTAACAATAACAAGGTATCATAACAATCAATAGTAAGAGCACGTTTCCCAATCCTCTCCACTTGGAATTCGAAATTTTAGCTCTGTTATCTATGAAGTTCGAATACAACATTTTTCTGTTCTCTAGAAAACTTATCTTGCAGATTTAACATACTATTGGGGCAAATTTAACATCTGTTGAAGAATAGGAATCAATCATAGCTTCCCAGTCTCTAGCTCGCCTTGTGAGCCTCAAAAATATAATGTGTTCATCACAAAGTAGTATCCTTCGCCCTGCAATATGGCGGCTCGAATTTCTAAGTCATATATCAAAAATGTCGTCGCCTGAATTTGTTTTCTCATCATTACACCCCGCACCGCCCGGATATCAGGTTCCTTACTTACCGCGTGCAAGAACTTGTATCTACCGCGGTATGTGGGCGGAACTTCCGACGAATAGACACAATCCTGCGGAATTGAACGAGAAGGTCTTTCAGAGCGACTTGTTGACTTTAACCACAGATGTCAGAATGGCTAAGATTTCTGAAATATTTGCGAGCGCGGCAGAAAACGGAAATGTAAGTATGAGTGGCGGTGGCGGTCCGGTGGAAGCGGTGTTTTGGATTAAGGAGACTGGGACTCAATGGAGGTTTAAGGGTGAAGCTTTTATTATCGGGAAAGATATTGACAATGAGACATCAAATGGAGCAAAATTGGTCAAGAAAAAAATCGGTGAAAGAATGAGGGTCATTAAAGTATGTGCTTTTGATAATTTAGAAAATTTGATTCAATTAATATTTATTCTAAAGAGTTTAAGATGCTCACGTCTCTTGATTTAGGATGATGGTAAAGAACAATGGAGCTGGGGCAAAGAACTTACTGCCCACTTTGGGAACCTTTCTCCAGTTATGAGAGGCACCTTCAAAAACCCCACCCCAGGAGATCCTGTATCTATTCCCGTTCCAGATAAACGTCTTGCGTTAGGACAAAAAGTTGATGACTTACATGATGAGGTCGCGAGGGATAATTTTCGAGTCGTCATTATCAAACCTAATGAGGTTGAGAAACTTGATTTAAGCCACCCTGGACAAGGGCAGCGGATGAAGTACACTTTTCTGGGCTCAAATAATACTGATATGGATGAGTGGAGAAAAGAAGAAGTATGGCCATAAGTTGGCCATGAAAGTTGTGTGTTCTTTTGAAAAAATTATCAAGTTATCAATTAAATAAATAAAGTTTTAATTGATAGATAAATAGATTGTGATTGTTTGTGAGGATTTATTGATGGTAACAAATTATGTTAGACAAAATAAATTATTCAGGTGCCATCTAAGTACCAGAACTAAAGTTTGGGTTCTCAGGTTAAATGATATGAATAAATGTGGAAGGTATTTTTAGATGGGGAATGGTCACAAAGATCAACTCAAGGTAATTCTGAGGAGACTGTAGAAAGATATGTAATTATAGTTCAGATAATGATAAAGGTAATGATGTTGATGATTCAAGCTAAGTGATGAAGATTGTCATTTATGATGATTTAGATTCAGATTCTCCCCTTTCTGCCGGAATTCATATCCTTATTTATACATGAAATCCCACGGTCTATAACTGTTTCAATATACCTGAAGAGTTCATATATCACAACTATTCTGTCGTGAGATGATTCCACATGAGGGTTTGTTGGACCGATAGAGTTATGCCAACACTCGGTTTATCCCTTGAAACCATAGATATATGTCATAATTCGACTTATCCTTTGATAAGTTCTACTTGAGTTATCCCTTGACATGTCCCACTCGATATATCCCTTGAAACGACTGAGATATGTTATCACTCGGCTTAATTCCTGATAATTAGGTGAGACGGCGAGTTGTGAGTTCAAGTGACATAAATGATAAGACCCTTATATTTGGATACTTGGACTCCTAAATTACAGCATGGGGTATAATCACACGCATATCAGATAAATTAGATTAATTGTTGTAAACTCCCACAGAGATGAGATTTTACTAGACTTTCGCCAATTGGCACTGATGTTTCAAGAAATCTCTCATCTAATTTGATGAGTGATCTAAGATGAGGACTTAAGGAAAACCGAGAAATCAATGTCGCTATCGTTCAAAAGTATATTGCATCCTTTTTCGGATTCATCGATAGCTGTCGTCATTTTCTTGAATGTAATACTTAAAAATTCTGTAAAGGATTATCACAATGATTACCATTAAATATTCAAATCACTCCCTTCTTCATTCTTTTAGTCAGTGTTAAGTTCGATAAAGATAGTCTCAATGTTCATATCCATTTATCTCAGATTTTAGGTACTTAAAATCTTAAATTCTAATAGTAAGTTCGCTTCTACGCTAACTGAATTACCTAATAGTTGATGGGACTTCTTTCCCATATATTTCATGGTTGCAAACCGACAAATTTGGGTCCGATGGTGTTGTGGTATACCGTCAGAGCCATTCTCCCAAGTCGAGTCTGGGTAGCCTGGGCACCTACCCCACTTGAGACAGGAGATGGTTGGTTCGAATCCAACTGACCCTTCCACAATCTCGCGGTGGATGTGTACAGGATGGAGGTATGTCTGGTTAATCCAGGGTTTGTAATTTCCTTGGATGAGTGTTCACGGATGAGGGGAGACTGTTGGCGAAGTCAAAAGCGAACATAATTCGTAGTGGCGTCTACAAATGGAAACTAAGGATTAAGTATACCTATTGTCAAGTTGAATCATTCTTTGTGTAGAGACATTGCTAATATGTCATAGCCTTGAGGCTGCATACACATTAAATGATTTAGAAAAAAAAATCAAAATCTAGTTGTGCGCGGGGTAAGACTCGCTAGATGACTCATAATTCTTGACTCCAATACAGAAACCGTAAATAATTGGTGTTTATGCATAACTTTCATAAAAGAAGTGAATCCTGGTAATTGAGGCGAATATATCTTAAACTTTAAGACTAGTTGGGGTAGTAGTCCAAAAGCGTTATAAAGCCTGCATAGACCCGCTTTAGATCCCTGGAGCGAGATAACCCTAGTCAGTTGAGAGGGGGCCCAACATAATGCTTTCGACACAGTAGGGGCCTCATGAGAAAGTGAATGCACTCAATAAAATTACTAGTTGGGATCATATCATGGGTATATCCTAGATCAATTAGATAATCTGCGGGCACAATACTGACATGGACCCTCTTCGTCTAATATGACGAATCAGACGTTGTTTCTTTGGCATCTTATCACGTTACATAAAATTCACCCGAAATTTTTCTTAGAGAGCAGTGAATCCATTCAATTCTCAACGCTCATCCGACTTAATACTTCAGGAATGATGACGTCTGAATTCGTTACAAAAACCGGCAAGAGTAACGAAAATAAGTCGACATGGTCGCCGATTTATCGAAAGAGATATATTGCTCTGTCTTTCGTTTCCCTTGTTATAACATTCTATCACACATTCTGGCCAGCTGTCTTTGGTTATGTTAGTCTCTTGCAAATAAGTTATAAAAATGTAGATAGTTCAAAGGATGTTCGAGAGTCTTCTATTTCCAAGAACTTAGTACCCTTGGAAGCACACATCATGAGCAAATGTCCTGATGCACAGGTTAGGACCAACATAGGTTGAAGATTTCAACTGTTAACATATCCAGGATTGTCTGAAGATGATGATTCTACCAGTCATGCAAAAGGTTTCAGATAAAGTGAATTTCACGTTGTCATATATTGGAGTGTTTGTAGCCTATACTATTAAGCGCTAATTAGTTAGTCTGACAACTCAAAGTCCTAGGGAAAATGACGGTGTAGAATGTATGCACGGCCCAGGTGAATGTCTGGGCAATATCATCGAGCTTTGCGCTGCCAATCTCTATCCAAATCCAAAAATATATCTAGGATATACCATGTGTTTGACGCGAGAATACGATGAAATCCCAAGTCTAAGCTTATTACAAGATTGTGCTCTTGAGCATGGTATTGATTTCGTGAAGCTTAACGAATGCGCAATGTCAAATCATGGAGGTCAAGGAATAAGATTCCTACGTCAAAGTGTGCAACACAGCACACAAGTTGGGGTTACGAAATCATGTACTGTCCGACTTAATGAAAAAATTTATTGTGTGCGTGATGGAGGCAAGTGGAATCAATGCCCTCATGGTGCAGCAGTTGATACACTTGTTAATGCGGTGGAAGAACTTCATGATCAGAAGACCTTGCTCTCTTCAAAGGCCCAAATACCTGAGTCCAGAGCTCACTAGCTTCGCCGATAGTATATTCTAAAGTTATCTTCTCCATACCTTGCTCCTGATTTCCGCTCATATGCTCTAGGATTTCAATAATTGACTCAAGCCCTATTGCCTTACCAATTGCTTGTGTCGCGCCTGCTTCGAATGCGACGTGTACGATGTGGACATGAAAATGATAATACGTAGGCTGGTAATGCACATACATCTTGATCTGGTCAGATTCTAGCCAATCATATTGTTTCATAATTGCTTCCAAAAACTTTTCTTTCATTTTTCGTAACCACCCTATATGTTTCTTTTTCAAATCTCTCATACTCCAGATATCCCTTCGTTCTGCCAAACCTAACAGATGCATGTTTTCTCTTGTTGAACGGTCCCAGTTAAGATCTGGTAATAAAAGAAATCCTTCGTCTCCATCATGACCCTGCGGCGTACGATAAATAATGTCTTTGGATTCGGTCTTTCCTTCAATGATATTCCAGACCCAATTCAAGCTACCCACTTCCCTCTTTCGTAAAATGAAAGGTGCTACATTCTCTCGATAAATTTGTGGGGTTTCGATTACAGTTCGTACAATCTGCTTGCTATATTTTTGTATATGTTGCTCTGAACATGGGTAGATCAAATTGATCTTCAAATCTGATGTACATTCCGAAGAAGCATTGCTTTCATCGTACAAATTTGGCGAGAAGGACGAATTTGCAACATACCAATAGTAAATATCGTTGGCACCAAGATTCTTTATCGCAGATAATTCTTCAATAGTTTTCGTGAGAGTGGCAAGGTCAGTGGAAAATGGTGCTCGTTCTATCATCAGGATGGCCGGTTGCGAATTAATGAATCCGTACTCCACAACTCGAAGGCCACTTCGATCTAAATGAAAAAGAGATTAACATGACAAAAATTTGACACAGTTGAGGCCTAGAAAATGATGGTTTTCTGGTTAAGGGATAGGTTTCTGGTACCATAGTTTAGGACTCTATCTGGTATAAATAATCGAACAAGGGACTCTACATCTGTTTTAGAAGAAATCATTTGACAAAAGAGTCGAGAATTAAATTTAGTCCGACTACAATTTTACTTGTTCGGGATAGTGATTAAAGTAGGGCCTATTTTTCGTTTGTCAAGAAGCCCTGGTGTTGATAAGATTCAGGCATTCCACAACCTTTGAGGGATTATTTGTTCACATGAAGGTATGGGCGGTTGAATAAATAAGTTGTAAATGAGTACGTAATCTAGTCCCCTGTAGATGTTGTAGATAAAAACAGCTGTTGGGAAGCAAGTAGAAGGATGAGGATACATGCTTGTAGCCATTTTCTATTTCTTGAGCAACTGAGATAGCAGATGAATAAATTGACTTATTAAATTAATTTGATTCTGTACACTATCTCACCCAAAATCGTAACAGGTGTAACCCTGGACTAGAGCTAAAACGTATGGCTAATAGGTGACAAAATTGTCACTGTATCTATAGCTGATTTAATACAGTCCAAATATGAAATACAGAATAGAGTGGTATAATTTCAAATTCTCATGTTAATTTCTTGTAACAAAGGGAATTTTTGAATGTACAAGTTATCAGGGTCAATTAGTTTTACTTGCATATTATAGGCAGGGATCGGGTCGGATGGTGTAGTGGTATGCCATCCGGGCTGGCCTTCTAAGTAGAGTTTGGGTAGCCTCGACACCTGCCCCACTTGAGACGGAAGACCACTGGTTCGAATCCAGTAGACCCTACCTTCTTAGGGAGTGAAATGTATACGATGATGGAGGTACACATGAACAACCAAAGGTTTTCTGAGGATTTTCTCTTTGGTGGATATTCACGGAAGAGAAGCACAGGAAGTAACTTCGTTTCTCGTAGTGGTATTCGCAAATGCTGTTTGAGTGTGAGTGTCCAATTAATCTAAATCACCTACTCATGATCTCTTGTCCTTGATAGTCTTAGACTCCATAAGGACGATAAAACCAAAAAAAAAAAAAAAAAAANATGGGGAGACAACATCTGTGGAATTAGTATTACTTCTTAATTGAATTTCAATTTCACCTTACTGGAAACATTGCTCAACAATTTTTCATTATGTTTAATTATATTAATAGAATTTCATTTAGCACCATACATTTATGTTAATCTGATGTGTAAAAGAAATTATTACTGTAATATTGATCACTAGTAGCTGATATGACCCCCACCCATCTTTATCACAGCTTAGCATCTCCTCGGCATGCTTTCAATCAGCCTGGATAGTTCTTCTGGCTTAATTGACTCCCAGGCTTCTCGAGTCATCTCAATTAACCTACTCTAAGGAACTTGTCTCCGCCGTCCAAGCCGACTCTCACTAATGTCTTCCCGACATTTTATCGCAATGTAGTCCTTCATCGTATTCCACAGCGACTCGATGGGGTTTAAATCAGGTGAGAAAGCTGGCCANTTGCGTCAAAATGAGATTAGGCTTAACCAGTATCTAATGGTTTATGAGGTGTAATACCCTCGCGCAGTAGCTCTTTGAGGTCATATTCCCCCATGATTTATCCCAGATTAAACAGGGTCCTTTTTCATTACCAGAAAAAGATCCCCAAAACATTCGGCCATTTCTTGAGGGGTTTTTATGGATGACACATGTATCATCGTAAGTTTCTCTAACCTTAATCATATGATCAGTGAGAAATGTAAAAAAATGAATTAACTGCCCACCTTTCTAGTTATATACGTCAGCGTATACTGACAACCTTTTATATACGTCTCATCAGTCCAGAGAACGCAACTCCAATCCTCAGCCGACCATAATTTATGATCTTCTGCCCATTGATTTCTGTCTTTTTTAAGATCCTCAGTTAGGGGTGGCTTTCTTCTT
>JAHYSP010003645.1:0-13405 GCA_019455505.1 Pleochaeta shiraiana
ACCTTTGGTTGTTCAAGTGTACCTCCATCATCGTATACATTTCACTCCCTAAGAAGGTAGGGTCTACTGGATTCGAACCAGTGGTCTTCCGTCTCAAGTGGGGCAGGTGTCAAGGCTATCCAAACTCCATTTAGAAGGCCAGCCCGGATGGCATACCACTACACCATCCGACCCGAGCTTGGCATGTTAAATAGTTAAGAGTCAATTGATTAGACTGAAGGGAAGTTGATAGAATTTTGGTACAGTTGTGATGCATGCACGTGAGATGCTTAAATTATTTATAGATTTCGCGTCGAGAACAACAAGCGTAGCAGCAAATTGCAAGCCAATTTTCGAGCGTTTTGGGCATTGCTTATCATGCGTAGTTTACACACAATACAACATCTAGGTTATGTCAGGTAACATTTTCTGTTTGTTGTAAAAATTACTAGGACTGGAATAGGGCAGCTGAAATATAGGGATATCGCAAATTATGAATTGAGGCTTAAATGAAATTTCATCACTTAAATTTATACAATATGTTACACTCTTCGAATCCCCGATCGTTTGTCTGTTGGCAATGCTTGAACAAATATGGACAAACCATCAGATACTCAAAATCTAGATTTTCTAAGTGTCAAGCTGTATTTTCAAAATTTCCGAGTTCAAGAACTTTCATATCAAGCTCCCAGGTATGTTAATCCAAGATTAATTTTATGAAATTTTCTCATAGCTTACAGCTGTCCACAGGAACTTATATCTGTGGAATCTCAGAGTGGTGCTGAAAAAAATCCAGGGTTGCCGGCTTCAGTCCCAAAACTTAACATTAGGGAGCGTTTGGCTTTATGGGAGAAAGAAAACACACCCCAGCTCACACCAGAAGATAAATCATCTCTCACTAACTCTCCGATAATTGAAAATGTTCTTAGCGCTCAAACTGATGCCTTCCTCGCACAAACAAGCTCAAAAGCTGATACTGAAGAAAGCCATGAAGATGATACCCTAGGTACTCAAGATATCGAAGATGGTATCGAAGGTGTTAAACGAGATTTTTTAATTCCTGGTGATCTCGTTGATCTCAGGTTTGGGGGTAATTCTAATGAACTTGCAATATTTGTGCAGCGATTAGATCTTCAGTCACAATACTATACAATGTCTGGTCGTTGGTTGCATCAGCGGACCACAAATGTCAACATATATTTTCCTAAATTTGTTGAATTTAGTGAAGTTGATGAATTAAAAAAATACCTTCCCGAAGAAGATGTTCCCCTGGATAAAGAAGCCAGCTTAGATGGTTTCCCACAGGCTCTTCCCCGGAGTATTGGCGGGCCGTTACTACGAAAGATGAGGAGTTTTTTGACACAGGCAAATGCGGTATACGAGGCGACAGCATCAAAATTAGATAAATCATACATAATTGTTGCACACCCAACAAAATTTCAATATGCTACAATTTCCGAGCTTGCAGATATAATATTAACCGGTATTGTATCAAGGGAAAAAGATGGCAATTTTCCAGACCCGGCTCTTTACGCTCTTCATCGTCGGATTTTCTGCGAGAGTATTGGTTTTACACCAGCCAATCTTCGAAAAGCTCGAGGTGAAGCGCAATATGAGATTCTTCCCGTCAATCTTACAAAAGAAATGTGGCGAGTTGTTTGTTACGTGCGTAAACTCAACAAATACAAGCTTACCCATGGCAAATCTGAACAGCCAACAGAAATAAATGCATTTTCTACAAGAGCATTCGATCTTATTCGTAAAAGTCGGGAGACTCGCGACTTCACAGAGTATGGAAATATTGGGCCCTATAGAGGGAATTCTGAGGATGAGTTTAAAAGCGTCCGGCGTGAAAAATTTACCGGTACGGACCTTGAGTTTGTTCGGTTTCTTGAGGTATGGGCAGGTCTTAACAGTCTTGGTACCATGATCGGATGCACTTATGATTCAGTAGGGTCCACAATACTGCGGGCGATAGGTCAGTACAACGACCAAAATACGCTTTTGAATAAGCAAACGGCGTGGACATGCCTCAAAGAACTTGGCGCAATTCATCCATGGCAAGTGGTGAGTGAGTACGGTATTCGAGCTCCGAGTGCGAGCTGTAGACTTTCACTCAGCCCGGTAATTTTAAATGAGAAAATTGACTATAGTGTTGATAAAATGAAAGATCTCCGAACTGATTGGAAAAATCTGACAACCTATTGCATTGATGATGTTGATGCTCTGGAGCTTGATGATGCGATTTCTCTATGTACTACTGAATCACCCGAGGAGTATTGGGTTCACATTCATGTAGCAGATCCAACATCTATTTATAGTCCACATGGCCCAGAGAGCAAGTATGCCCAGGCGCGTGGCAACACTGTTTTTCTACCAGGCTGTAAGGTTCCGATGCTAGATCATGAAGCTGTCATGGAACACATGAGTCTCGATAATGGAAGACCATGCTTAACATTTAGTGCTAAGCTTAATCTGAAAGGTGAACTTCTAGAATCTGAAATACGCCCTGGAATCCTTAGGAATGTAATATGTCTCACACCAAAAACCTTTACAGAAATTACAAATAGTGCTACAATCTCCGAAATTCCATTTACTTACAGTGTCGGACCTAACTATGCTTCAAATTCTCCGTCTCGACCGTTAGCAAACAAAGACCAACTATCAGAAAAGGAGAAAAATGAGCTCAAAATACTTGGCAAACTTGGGGAAGCTCGAACAAAGTTACTTCAAAAGAAAGGCGCAGCTTTTATCCCAAACGAACAAGAATCGGTCAAAATTTTTTTCAATCCTTCAATACTGCAGAAACTCTCTGGAGATTTTTTAATGCCCAATGTTGATCCTTCTATTCAAATTAAACTGTCTGGGTCATATCAAGACTTCGTAGTTGGGCATTCTATTGAAAAGAAGTTTTACGAGACTGCTTTATCTGCTTTCATGCAACTGGCGGGTCAAATCGCTGCCAGCTGGTGCCAAAAAAGAGGAATTCCAATTCCATACCGCGTCGCATTACCCCAAAAAATTAATGAAGATCCTGCGAACTATCATCGTCTTAATATGTTACCCTTAATAGAAAAAGGGCATCAAATACCAAAAGAGATGGTTTCAAGATATCTAGCTCTCATAGGCCCTGCGCATTTGTCTACAGAGCCTGCTCCTCACCCAGCTTTAGCCATGAAAGCTTACACTAAAGTTACAAGTCCTCTTCGTAGATATCTAGATATGGTTGTTCATTGGCAGATAAATGCAGCTTTTCGAGAAGAAGCCCTCTCTGGTAAGAAGCTATTGGGAAATAAAGCGCAGGATTTTCTCCCTTTCACAAAGTCTTGGATTAATTCAATTCTTCCACATATGACACGCTTGGAAAGATGGGCTAAGTATTATGAACTCTCCTCAGTTCAAGAATGGAAGTGCCAGTTTCTTCTTCGGGTATGGAAATACGGTCAAAGTACATTGCCAAGTCCATTTGTTTTTATCGCCAGAAGGACGGTTTTGGGTAATCGACACAGCATTTTTGGAGAGCTTCCATGTATAGCAATGAAAGCTCTGATGGAAGTGCCCAGTTTTATGAAATTTGATGAAATTGTGGAAGGAGATTTATTTGAAGTGATGATCTCTGACATAAATGTCCATATGCAAAAGGTATCACTGAAAGCTCTTAGAAAACTAAAGCTTGAAGATATCCCCAAACTGGGTCAGGCGCCTGGCACTTAGTGGATTTTCTTCAGTATCTCTCTGTCTTTTTAACGAATTTAATTGAACTCATGATTTTACAACCCAAGGTGAGTAATTCTCAAAAATAATTTTGTATATCACTGACAAAATTCAGATTAAATCAACTTCTGTTTATATCAAAAATGTGTAAATTTCATTATTTCACCAATTCCTTATGTTAACAGACAAAAATAAAACAGTCTGTGCACGCAAGCAATACCACAAAAGAATAATATTTTTCCAATGTTTGCCCACTACCAGGAGTACTACTAGACTATATACATTTACAGATGAGCCTTAGTGATTAACAACTGCCCATTCTCATTAATGTTGGCAATAGGAGCTGATTTCGCTATCATACCTTCTCAGCCTCCTAGCAAGACAAATTAATGCGAGGCTGGGATTATTCACAGTCCTAGCCACCTACTAATGGAATATCATGAAACGTTATGCCCCCTTGTCTAAAATGTGGCCCGTCCTTGGTCCAGACTTATTTATCTAAATTTTTTTAATTCTTTTATTTTTATTTTTTATTATATATTTGCTCTCTTACGGGTGTATAGTTGAGTCCTGGGGGTATATATTGACCCCTGTTTTGACCCCTGTTTTGACCCCTTATCTTCCTCAACGTTGTCACCTTTTTCACAGTAGTAATCAAACCTGTCTAAGGCCTCTGTATCTTCTAATTCAGAGCGATCTTCTCACGTTGGCTCGGTAAATCCTTTCCACTTAACAAGTAGGCGCCTAACTCTGACTCCGCCGCAATTAACTTTTTTCGCTCTTAAGATCTTCTCCATAAACTGCAGGGGTACTGTATTTTGATCATTTTTGCCTACTAATACTGGGGCTGGCTGCGATTCGTTTTGGTTTTGGGACGGTAGAGGATCACTGCTAGCGCTTCTGAGTAATTCTGCGTGAAAGTTTGGCCAAGTTTTTCAGGGGACGTCTAATCCAACGACATGAGGCAAGTTAAATTCAGTAAGTATTTGTTTCGCGTTCAAGCTAATTTTTTTTAAGTTGTGGGGTTTATATATTCTTTTGATTTAGCCATACTTTCTCTCCTTGATGCAGCTGCGGTGAGGGGTCACAACGTTTGTTAGCGTGTTTTTCCATTAATTGTTGGACTGAGGTCATTGCTGCACCTGCATATTCTCGTGCCTCTCAAATGCGGGTTAAAAACTTATCAGCCCGTCTAGCTGGTTCGGTGGTTGGATTGGTGCGCTCTGATGAGATTTTTTGTAAGAGATCTACATGGTAACAATATTTCAAGAAGAAAGAGCTCAGTCCAGACGTCGAATTGATTCTGTTATTGATGGCTAATTGTGCCGTGTGAAACATAGTAGACCGTTCATACTGTGAATATGAAAAAATGCACTCAAGTAAGAAAGTACCTCTTAGTTCATTCTCTCGGTAGCTTCATCTGTCTCAGGATGGAAGGATGTAGGTACTCTTTTATTCTATGTGAGCTCCATTACAATAGTCCCAGAAATGTCCGAACCAGTTTGATCCTTGGTCCAACGTGAGAGCTCTAGGGAATGCGTGAAACCGGATATGACAGTGGGGAAATCGATTTGCACAGTCCTCTAAATTCATTGAATCTATAGCCTCTAAGGTTACACTTTTTGATAGCCTGTCAGATATCACCATTAGGTACCTGGAATCATTATTAATCTTAGCTGGTAATTCCGTCATATAATCTATCAAAAGCTCACTACGAAATATTTCGGGGATGGGTAGTAGTAGCAAAATTCCTTGTCGCTTGGAGCTCCAAACGTGTGATTGCCCACAAACATCATAATTCCTGCAAAACCTTCTCCCTATTTTACTCATACTGGGCCGAAGGAATGATGTCGACAAGATGGCCAAAGTTTTGTACTGCCCTGAATGACCGGATATGTAGGAATCGTGGGTTCTTTGAATAAGTGATGTTCTGAGAGTCTCCAAGTCTGGAATCCAGTTTATTTCTAAAAAAAAATGCCCCTCTTGCTTTGATGCAACACTCTTCAAGCGATGTCTTCAATCCCAGGCGTGCAGAGAATAATCTGTTATTTTACCACAGCGCCGTATATAGTTTTATAAACACAGATTTATTCTTTTCAACGCCTTGGCCTCATAATATTCGTAGCTCCTTATTTTAAAACAACTGTTCACCCAGAGAAATTGCTTTTTGGCCGTTGGACTTAGTGGAGACAATTCGGGCGTTTTTATGTTTGTGTTAAAGACCAGTTATCTTTAATAAGTTGAAACTCTTTTTCCTTTATATGCAAGTCATCGACGTTCTTCGGTATATCTTTAGTGCGACGCGATAGAGAATCTGGATGACCTGCTTGTTACTTTATTAGAAAATAAAACTGGGATAGTGTTCGTGACAATTTTACTTGTCGTTTAGTGAGTTTACGTGAGGTCATAAAATACTGAAGGTTTTTATGATCTGTGAGAATTACAAAAGGTTGTTGCGGACCCATCAATTCCCCTCTTCACTCATTAACACACCTAATCATAACCAATAGCTTCTTATCTCCCTTAGCCGACGAAATCTTGATACTTAACCTGGGCGTGCCTTTTCTCAGAGCTCATAGTTTCCCGATTCGCCTTTATGATTCTCTGTCGCATTCTCTTCCTTACCAATTGAGCTCTTTTGAAAATATAAGGAATAATTTGAGCCTAGATTAACTAGAATATGTAATTAAATTGTATATCTAATGTCCTATTCCTATATACAGCTCTTTATACATTATATATTCGTAAATCGCGTATGCTGATGATCTGGTCAGGAAATTCTGTCTAGTATCCTAAAATTTGCTAAACAGTATCTTTTTAACTACGCTGATTTTTTTTTTTTTGGTTTATCGACCTTATGGAGTCTAAGACTATCAAGGACAAGAGATCATGACTACGTGATTTATATTAACTGGACACTCACACTCAAATAGCATTTGCGAATATCACTACGAGAAATGAATTTACCTTCTGTGCTTCTCCTCCGTGAAAGGTGTTAAGGGACGAGAGACTAACGGACGCCGCACGTAGCTATGCCACTAAAGTATTTAATATTTTTCTATGTCTAGCTGCTGTCGTGCAATGGTAAGTATATATACAAGTTACCTACTCTTAGTGATCTCTAGCTCTCTACCTTTCCTTCTGCAATTTCTCGAGTGATTTGGAAATTCGAGATCACTTGCTATTCCCACACCTTAGTGTTATTAGTGAGTGATTTGCAATTCGAATCAATTGTGACTAAGCATCACTAGACCAATACTGCAGACTAAACCACGAGCTTGGGCCGGAACGGACCAGCATCACTAGAGCGGGCATAGCCCACAACAAAAGGTGATTCTATCATGAGTAGCGAGGATATTTGGAGCATTATTTAGAAAATGTATAGATCCCGACTACTATATGGAGAATTCTAGAAAGATCTGCGATGCCTTTTTGGGAAAAGTAAGCTACAACATACAAACCTCATATCTGTATATGAGTCATCTTTTTTTCTCTTAAATCTTTACAGGTCTGAGACATAATCAATTAGTAGTTAATATTGATAGTTCTAGTTATCATTTAAAACCTTCCTGCCAATATATCCTCCGTTCACTCTTACCTTTATAACCATGGACCCTTAAGGAAACAGCCAATCTTTCATTCCTTCTCCATCTTGAATACATAATTATCTTTAAATTTGATTAACCAATCAAATCATGTCTATCAGCTTTCCCAATCATCCAAAATAGAATATCGAAATTCATCTCGCCCAAATGTATTTTTAACTTGTGAAACAGAAAATTATTTGACAATTAATATGGGTTTGTTGAATGAAGGGACGTGATCTATTAAAGAACGACGGAATTCCCTAAGTTGTATTTTTGGACTCAATTATTTAGATATATATATTAAAAATAGAATGTAAGTGATGTTATTAAAAATAGGATGAAATTGGGGACCCAGTCAGGCAGGGGTAACTGTATAAGATCGTAAGTTATGTTTAGCTGCTTGCATCATGGATGCGAGTCTATCACACTTCAATCGTCATCACCTCTCACAAATAACTAGGCATTAGATTATGTTAGTTTTAGTCAGGTTTTAGCCTGTTACGTTCAGGCCTTAGCCTAAAAGATATCAGGTCTCAGACCTGTAACAAAATGAGACTACAGTCATTATTATTTCTCACTGTGATGTTATTATTCTAACAACTTGCTTTACGCTAATTACCCTAAACAGATGAATTAACGATAAATCGCAGCTCAGCTTGATATAATTCAATAACAGGTCAGATATATGCTCAGTATTCAAACTTGGAACTCCAAAAAGCCCCAGACCAGGCTCTAATCCCCTTCTCTAGCCAGGTGGATAAAATTGAAGAATTTACAACATTATCTTTTGAATGCCGTCGGATATCTTGGCTAGAATTTGCCATGAGGCCTTCCAGGCATTTGGGGGTGAGTGAGATGGCAATTCATATCGAAATCGCCAAAAGAAGTTACACGCGGTATCTAGCATTGAAAAAGTCTCCTTTAGTTAAGGAAAACAAATGAAAACGCTTAGACTGGGCAGTAGTACACAAAGACTGGACTATTGAAAACTAGATAACTCGTAGGGTTTGTTTCTTTTATTTCAAGTTGTATGACATTTGGACTAACTTCTCAAATAATTTAGGAGAAGTTAATATCACGTGTGTGATGGAGAAAACGAGGAAAAATCTTAATTGGATGTTTCGGGGTTGTTTCGCAGGGGCTGAAGAAGGTAGTCGCTTATTTTGGGAGAAGGAATAGGGATGTATTACCTCTGATTCCTATTGTCAAAGAATAGTGCCCCTCATTGGTGTCATGATTTCAATAAGACCGTGGATTCAAGTGATGCAGGACAACGCCCCATCCCATATGGTTGCTCTCACAAACGATGAGTTTCGGGAAAGGTCGGTCCTAAGTATTGAATGGTCATCGTACACTCTCAATCTCAATCCGACAAAGAACCTATGGGATGGTATGAGGGATTATATTCATTACTATTTTTTGAGATTGAAAGAAAAACAGCGATCATATGACGAACTGCGAGAAATCGTGAAAAAAGCATGCCATGAAAATACCCAAGTTAAAATAGAGTTATCTAAGAATCATTCACATGGTTACTATTCCAGATGGTAAAATTGAGAGAAGTCAAGTTTTATTTGGTAGATGAGTCCTAGATCATCATATTTTAACACAAGTGCTATCAAGATAATGTGGAGTCTATCTTTAACTTTTACAACTTCATAGCCATCGTTTTCCTGGACGACATAATATGAGAACAATGATAAGAGGGGGAATATGAGCCCAGATCAGGATCCACAGTTTGGATAAAGTGGAAAATTTTTATTTTTACTACAATTTTGAGTCTTAAGTTGGAATTTCCAGTGCTCACAATCCAGTATTTTGACATTCACACGGAGGACTGGAGCATCGTCGGTGAAGTATTCGTTAAGCTTTTTACTACCCTGAGCTAACAGGTGGGATGATTGCAACCTCATCTCCAATATTTATTGTAATATCACGTTTATCATCAGCCCTATTCGGAACATCGACATAATTTAGATTTATGGTTACGAGACAGTTTCCCAATACCTTCAGCTTTATTCCCTCATACATCGCCTCCAGAACATCAAACAGCTGAGACAACTGTAAAGGTGCAGGTAGACACTCACTGTCCTTTGACGTAAACGAGCTGGCAGACGCGAAATAGAGGATGGTGAAGTGCCCTGAAGGCAATGTGTGAGATGATGTAGCCATCAATCTCTCATAATTTTTGCAGGTCTGGCTGGATAATGTCAGCGTGATAATTCCTAAATACCAAAAACTACAAGGTAATTCAGGTGTTCAGAAAATTTAAGGAGGTCATCAAATTTACGAAAGGGGCAAATTTATGTTAATACATGCTACAATAATTCATCATATTTACTAAGTTGAGAACCAATGGACTACTTACATCACTAGTGGTTGTGGCGAATAGAAAAATCTGTAATTCAAATGTGAAAAACCGAAATAGTTTGAATGCTCTCCAACTCAACTGTAGGGAGGAAACTCTGCGAGTGATATCAATGAAGACTGTTGTGATTGATGATTGTTTGAAATTACATAATATTAGGTGATGTGAAAGCCGATGTTGACACAACAGATGGAAAATTCTATTCAATAACCCTATCTCGCTTATTCACACTTATCCATAAATGGAAAGATTGGCTAATATAAAATTTGGGCAGGCTTTTCACTAACCAACTTGGGTCTAGATTAACGCATACCCTGATAATGCAACAAGATTTTCAATAATATTTCTAAAATCATAGCTAGCTAACCTTATTTTCTGTAGCTCAACTTCTACCCTAGTGCGCATTAGCTCTAAATCACTATAGCAACAGACTTCATTATGTACGGTATGGAATGGGCAAATGAGGAATCGCCAGGGGGAAGTATACTCCGGCTTAGCCATAAACTTCATATCCGTATCCATGTTTTACATGTAGGGGTGTTTTGATGATCTTATACAAATGAGGTTATTTCTGGTCAACCTTAGCGTCAAGACAATTATTTCTCGATAAAAGAAGAAGTACTGTTTATTGTTCTTTCTCATTCTAAGACTATATAGAACATGTAGGTCCTTTCTGCCTACAGGCCGAAGTAACTATGCCTCAGCTAGTGTACCCTATTTTATGCCTCATTTACAGCCCCCATTCAACAGTATTTCCCCCCACAAGTCCTCATTCAATCATACACTTAGAGTGTGATGGCTAGCAAGCCTATGGAGGCCTTTAGCCTACGCTAGTCAGCGCAGGCTCTTCCATATCTATCATTCATAAGTTCCGAGTTGTCGGAAAAGATTAAGGTTTGATGGTCGGGCTCTTGGTAAAGAAAAAGAAGTAAGTCCGAAGTTGCCTTTTAGTAACTTTACTCATTGAATTTTCAACTCAATATCATATATTGCTAATTACCTTTAATTGCCTTCCAAACCTCAACTAAGAAGACGGGGTTTGCTTAAAGTTATAAATGGTGTAAAGGAGGGAAGAAATGTATAAGTATCTGTGTTCATCACTGTATTTAGATACTTATGTTTGAATTATTACAATACCATCGTTTAATTAATTGCTCAATGCTTTGATACTTGATTTGTGACATAGAGTAGCCGTTAACCCTACATTATCTCTCCTCTCAAACCAACGAATCGAAGGACATTTGCGAGTGTATAGCAGCCGGAAAATTTTTGCAAAAAACCGCTGGGTGCGAGGCTCCCCTAATACAGAAATCAGGACTAAATCCGAAGACGTAACAACCCTTCTGAAGCGTTCGGAGAGGCCGGCCATATGGGTGCTGCAGACTTGTGAATACCTCCGAGTGTCACTCCCTCCCTTCCTAGGCTCCCTTTAACTTCCCCCCTCTATTGTGCCTCAGGACAATTAAAATCTCGTGTTAAAATGTCGGAAAATTCTTGAGGTCGTGTATGCTGTAAACTAGCCTAGTCTAACTTCTTTGTGCCGTCTGGGAACCTGGGGTTTTTCGTAGACTCAGTGATAAAAAGTCCTCCTGACTAGTGATTTTGATTTTGTGACAAGTAGGCCCTCGACACTATTCATCTGATTGAATTGTGGATGGCTTCATGATAAAGGTGATGGGGGTTGGTGCTGAAAGATGAAGACAATTGAGATCGTGAAATTGATTGGATATCCTCATCGAAGGGAGGATGCCACTCTACTTGGCTTTCTTCTTGCAAGAGAAGGAGTTCCCAGGCGACAACACGAGGTGTAGAGTTGGGCTTGACGCCCATTTCTCGATAGCATTGGGTAATAAATCTCACTAATTAGCAACTTTTCAAAACTGAGTTTTTGGTGATGGAGAGTCTTGGCGCCTTAGCTTTTATCTCCAAAAATTTTATTCTGTTATTACTGAACTAGCACTGAATAGGAAATTTCCAATGATATTCAAGCATTGAATTTTAATTTTTAGTTACACGAAAATGAATACTAACTTTTAATCTAGAAACACAAAGTCAAATAACTAATATCTTATCAGACCACCATTTGCATCTATAACTGCCTGACATCTTGCTGGTATGCTCATAGTCAGGGTTCGAAGCTGATCCGGCGTAATAGACTCCAGGCCTCCTTAATAATTTCACGGACCTGTAACCGGCTATGCTGTCTCCCTTTTCCAAACTCTGGATATTGAGCCCATATGTATAATTTCATCATGCTCCATACAGCCTCTATCGGATTTGGATTCGAAGAGAAAGCTGGCTAATATATCGGTTCAATTTTGTGAGAGCGGAGGTATGCTAACGAAAAGGTGGCTTTGTGTGGGGGTGCATTATCTTGCATGAATCGGATAGGACGACCATCAGGATCAGGATTTCTCCTAATCCAGTGCATAACTCAGGGAAGTATATGCTTGGTGTAGCTTTGGGTCGTTGTCTTTCCCTATTGTTTTTACCAGAAAAGATGATCCCTTTGTTGACATCCAGAAAAGGAGTCCCAAAACATCCAAAATTATTTTGCCTTTGCTTTTCTGTAACAATAACTGTCATATTATTCACCTATCTTTAATGCTCTTCAGTCTATGTATATACAAGAATAAATTTACGAGGCTGATCTTCCGAGTGATGTATTAGGATGTGATCATCCCATCATTAATCCAAGTTTCATCGCTGCAAAGGATGAGCAACCAATTCTTCGTGGGTAAGGTGAAGATGAGCCTCAGCCCATGCCTACAGATGCGCCTATTTTCCTCCGATAGTGGAGGCTTGTTTCTGGAAAGACATCGTGAATATTCCCTCTTGGTAAGGGCGTTCCTGATGGAGTTTCACCCGCATTCCAATCGCGAAAGTTTGAGGCAAGTTAGAGGTACGACATTTGTCTCATCTCACAAAAAGAACAAACAAAATCTTCCAACTCATCTACTAGCTTAGAGTTGAGTTTTGGAGGAGCGCCTTTGTTTTTTTTTAGGAGAGACATGACCGCAACGTATAGTATATTTTACTTAAGCTAAAAGTTATTCTAAAATACTCAGCGATATATTTTGAATTGTTATCAGCTTGATAGAATGTGGACATCTGAACCTTTAAGGATCAATTTTTGTTCCTCAAGTTTGTGCAATACTTACTTGTAGCTTCTGATCTCGCGTGAGATTGCGGGATGTTTTAGGCGTTGATGTGGCATTTATGGATAGAGGATTCATCCTGTAGGGACGATCAGTAATCAGAGATAAGTTAATCTCACAACCTACTTGAATAATTTAAGTACAATAATCATTTTGTGATTATGCGGATAGGAAAGACAGTTTGATTGCGTTAACTAGATCGGGTAGGAATTGTACTAGTGAAATGCAAGTTGTAGGTATGTTTGTTTGTTTGTTTGTTTGGTTGTTTGTTTTCTATTTATCGTCTAGGCTAGAAAAACTAACTACACCCGATTGGGTAAAAGACGCCAGAACTTACTGTTCTGGTTGCCTGAGGCGCCTACCATCCCAAACATAAGAGGTACGGCCTANGATTTTCCCAAAAAAAAACATGAGATATTACAAGCGACCTTACCCACCGTGTCTTACGCCGCCAACGCCCAATGAAAAACTGACCATAACGCCAACAATACTATAAACAAACAGTACAAAATAAACGAGAGAGAAGACGACTTATTCGTCTGTTGCCGGCTGTCTGGGGCAGATTTCTATGAAGTATTTTGTGTCTTCAAGCCACTTTA
>JAHYSP010003646.1:1589-14797 GCA_019455505.1 Pleochaeta shiraiana
TTTACCGAGAGCCCGACCATCAAAACTTGATCTTTTCCGAAAATACGGAACTAATGAATGATAGATATGGGAGAGCCTGCGCTGACTTGCGTAGGCTACAGGCCTCCATCGGCTTGCTAGCTGTCACACTCTGACTCATTTGATGTCAACTGGCGGGACCAAAACAGCAATAGAAGTGACAAGAACTACCAATTTGGAAAGAGATAACAAAGTTTCCCCTGGGACTGTAAGGCGAACTTTGAGAGAACAGGGTCTGAGGGCTGTAAAATGGGTTAAGATACCAAAACTGTCAAAAGCGTACAGGAAAGCTCGGTTGCAGTGGGCGTTGGAGCATGAAAATTGGACTATCGAAGATTGCTAAAGGGTCATTTGGTAAGACGAGACTAAGATAAACAAACTAAATAGCAATGGTATCAGATATGCTTGGTCTAAGGACCCAAAAAGTTATCTTGCGGAAGTGATTGAAGAGGCGCTGAAGTTTAGGGGTTGCAGCGTGATGATATGGGATTGCATGTCTTGGTTTGGTGTCGGTGGGATGAGTCGTGTGATCGGCAGGATGAACTCAGAACAGTCAACAGGCATTCTGAATGGTTTTTTGGTTCCAACAGTTGATGAAGTCACAAGCAAGCTCTTTTCCAAGAACAGAAACAACGTTATTACTCAACAAGACAGTGATTCTAAACAAACTTCCAAGTCCAAAATGAGTTGGCTAGCTACTACAGGTATAACCAGCATGAAATGGCCTTCTCAATCGACAAAGTTGGACCCGATTGAGCATCTTTGGTGTCTAGTCAAAAGCTGCCATACTCTTTTGGGTAGAAATTTATATTGATTCAGAATTATCTATGTGCAAAGTTCCCGCTCCCTTTTACCCGTGCTTTCCTCCTGTTTATATACATGCTCATAGTTCTAAACTGTCATCCCTCTTTTAGCTTGCTCCTTAGCTTCAAGTTATGATTTTGTAAACTTCTTCGGCAACGCAGAATTTCTATCGTCAACCGATAACATCAGGAATCTACAACTGGTGTTTTCTATATTCAGGCTTGGCACTCCGTAAATCTAGGCTACCGATTTTGACCGTTCGGTAACTCCGATGCTCAACTTCAAATAGCCCCACATTCGATTAATGTACATTAAATTTGGAAATTATGAAAAAGTAAATACGCTATTTCTTAATAAGCGATAATAATTAATATAAGGCTGCTATAATAAACTATATGATCATAACATGTTTGACAAAAGCCGATTTGGGGAGTACCCGGAACCACCGAAAGATATGGATGAATTGATAGAAAGATTAGACGTGGTACGGCAGAATATTCATGAAGATTCATGTCATTCGTTAATTGAAAGTATGCCATCAAGGGTTTTGGCTGTAAAGAAGACTAAAGGGGGTCATACCAAGTATTAAAATGACGCTTTCAAAAGTGCGCAATATACTAAAAATGTGTTTGACTTTGCAAATTGTAGAATAAATCATTACTTTCGTAGAAAAAAAAATAAGAATGTCGAAAGATGACCTAGAATTTATTTGAGTCTTTAATTGTTAATTTTCAGGTATTTATTATAGATTCATTGTGAAATTTATTCAACATTTTGGTCTTGTTGCACATTTTTGATCGCTTCTTTATAAATGCTATGTTGTTCATATACTCTACTGCCACGGTAAGAAGTTTAGTGGCAGTAGGGTAGCATAGGAATTTTTATGAATAAAAACGGGAATATATATTATTCAGAGATTGCACCACAGAAATGAGGCCTATGCTATTAGTGTATTTCTCATTACGGAGTAGTGGCCCTGCAATTAGAATTAACACAAAATTATGGGTCAGATGGTATAGTGGTAGCCGTCCGGGCTGGCATTCTAGGTAGCGTTTGGGTAGTCTTGACACCGCCCTACTTGAGACGGAAGACCGCTGGTTCGAATCCAGTAGACCCTACCTTCTTAGGGAGTGAAATTTATACGTTGATGGAGGTACACTTGAACAACCAAAGGTTCTTTGAGAATTTTCCCTTTGATGGATATTCACAGAAGAGAAGAAAAGGAGTTAACTTCATTTCTCTTATATTTTTTTTAATTCATTTTAATGTGTATGCAGCCACAAGGCTATGACACATTAGCAATGTTTATATACATGGAATGATTCAACTTGACAGTAGGTACACTTATGCCTCAGTTTCCATTTGTAGTTGCCACTACGAAGTATGTTCGCTTTTTCTTCACCAACAGTCTCCCCTCATCCGTGAGCACCCATCCAAGGAAATTATAAACCCTGGATTAACCAGACATACCTTCATCATCCAGTACACAACCACCGCGAGATTGTGGAAGGGTCTGTTGGATTCGAACCAACCATCTCCTGTCTCAAGTGGGGTAGGTGCCCAGGCTACCCTGACTCTACTTGGGAGAACGGCCCGGACGGTATACCACAGCACCATTCGACCAACTTCATTTCTCGTAGTGGTATTCGCAAATGCTGTTTGAGTATCCAATTAATCTAAATGACGTAGTAATGATCTCTTGTCCTTGTCCTTGATAGTCTTTAACTCCATAAGGACGTTTGAGAAAAAAAAAAAAAACAGAAAATCAAATGAACAGCTATTCCCCCTCACACATTTTAAATAGGTTTAAAGACATAATTTAAAATGATATTATTACACCAATCGTACTAGTAATTCATTGGCATCTTTCGTTATACTGTACCCCTGTAAAATAACGTGATATTAAAAATCTTCATATTATACAGTGCCGTTGTGGTAAAGTTCCTATTATGCAAATAAAAGTGACAGGGCTAATAACGTGAAAAAAATGCGCTTAGTCAAAAAAAGCCTTAGGCAGCTCAAAAATTGTCGGATTTTGTATGGCAAACAATTTCTGGCAAAATGATTCTATATTATTTCTTTTTCTCACTTTTAAGATCAAGGATATTAAGGATTAATTTACTTGGTTGTAAATGATCAATTTGCAAAAGATATGTTATCCCAAACAATTAAAAATTTCTACAATCTCAATATTAGATGTGCCCCCCTCTGGCCCCTAGCAGTTCCTGACATCTGCATGGCATGCTTACGATCAAATTCCAGAGCTCTTCGAATCTATTGAGTTTCAAGCAATTTGTGATAACTCACGAACCCTCGCTATTGGCAACCTTGTTCTTCGGTCGAGTTCAGGTAAGTTGTACTGAAGAAAGTTTTTCATACTGTTTCAAACATTCTCGAGTGGGTTAGGGTCCGGAGAAAAGGGAGGCCATTCTATGAGGACTATTCTGACAGTATGTAGATTTTCAATTGTCTGACGTTTTTTTGACTAAAACTTTGTTATCAGTAAGCATTTCCGATCATGTACTTAGCCTTGGTCCTGACTAATAACTCTAAGCACATATGTCAATTTTGACTTACCCTTTCCAGACATCTGTATCCTCTCCAAATCCCATGCTCTTTTAACTAGACATTGATCATGAATAACATTTATGATAATTCACTCGAATCTACGAGCCAAGACAACCAACAATTTGATTTCGGTGTACCTGATACATCTATAGAATGTAACAGACGCGATGAATTATTCGTGTATGTCAAGTGGTGGGCAATTTCAAAATGGATTTCGCTCAACAGTGGAGAAAAGAAATGATTAGATGTGAGCCCGAATCAAGCGCGATCTTAGAGGACACTATAATCAGAAGACAAGCAAAGACATACGCATGAACACATCATCTAGACTTACTGGCTGTACAAACAGATTATCAGGTCGTGCGTTATCCAAAGATAGAATGTGGCGTCTGAGAGTGATAAACTCTTATCATAAGCACGATGCATGATATGATAATGAAATGACATGTCACTCACAATCTCGGTGTCAGGATTGCTCGTTGTATACTATATATATTTATGGAGATAACCCGAATCATAGTGTTCTATGACTCTGGTCTGGCCTTTTGGCCGAGTGATTATGTATCTATCTTTTGCATGATGTAGGATGGCAACCTTCAGCCTGAATACCCTTGTCCCAGCCTTGCCCTTGTCTCGCTATCTACATGCCGCTTCTGACTGACTCTCGGTCCCAAAGTGTCCAATTCAAAAATGGAGCTCCGGATGGCCTTTTTTTGTCTATATAGCTCCGGAAGATTGTAGCAATATTACGTCATGAAAACTTAGAGATAATGGTGACATCTAAACACATTTCCAATTATCGCTCACAGAAGGTGCGTGATATTTTACGAGACCGAACTTCTAATCAAGTTCTGTTCGACAAATTAACCCAAGAACAAATCCCCCATCGCGTCTAATTAGACCATCAAAACCACATCAACAATCTCGTTTTCGCCTTCCAGATCTATCAAGATGGCTATACCAAGTCACAGGTTTAGTCATCGACTCTACTTACCGTGAGACGTTTCGTAGAATTTTCGTAGAACCTAACGTGACAGTCATAATGACTGACAATATTCTCGCACTGATGAATTCTATCAAGATAAGTTTCCCAGGAGCTAAGAATATGCATTGTAATTGGTACATTTGGAAAAACACATGGCCAAACATTGTGGGTCTTATGTAACTAAAAAAGTGCTGAGACAAGTGGGAGACGTGGGAAAACGTTCAAATGATCACTGTTGAGTCATTTGATAAAGCATGGAAAAACTAAAGGCTAAATGCCCTCAGTATATAGTTAACTTCATGGAGATGCAATGGATGCCATACAAAGAGCAATCTATGGCTCCATATACTTCTAAATATCGTCATCTTGGTCAAACTACATCTTCAAGAATAGAAGGTGCTCACACTAGTATCAAACGTTATATTGAAGTATCAATTGCCCACCTACTAGTATCACATGAGAGGCTCAAAGACTCTCCTTAAGCTTATATGAATGAGATTTCTGTGGAGGTAGGACGACAGCAAGGAAATATTGGGCAGCGACTTAGCAACTTTCTCTTTTTTGATGTTAATCGCAAAATATCGCAAAAGGCATTGGTTATGGTGGCGGAAATGACAGATATCATAAAAGCAAACCTTTACACCAACATTGGCCCCTGTACTTCTCGATTCAGCACTATATAGTTTATACCTTGCCGAGACTCTCTCTCCCTTCATCACCAAACCCAAATATCTCTCGAATTTACCGACTATTGTGGCCACTGGTAACTTCTAAGTGTACAAAATATTTATATTACCCTAAATATTGAACAAATAGCCGAAGAGCCAATATCTAATTTGATGTCCAAGCTGCAGAATGAAATATTCAATTAGAACCCTCATCAGCAATCAGCTGCTCGTATCTAGCTTGAAAAGATACATAAAATTGACATTCAAGGGAGTCATTCATCAATATTCATGGGTATACTAGGGCCTAAGCTCTACAAGCCTAAGGTAAGACCTATCGAGGCAGCAAATATTAAAAATGGGGTGGAAGAAGCTGGAAAGACAAGATTGATGACAGAATTCTTCTAATCGAGATCTTTCTCAGTTTTATTATGCAATGAGAGAGGCAGGAGATACCTCAAGTAAGCGGAATAGGATATGTGAACTAGGGACCTGTGGCGTCTACCATGGTCTTTGACATTACAGTAGGAATCGTCCATCTCTCGTTGTGTGAACCAGATTGAGACTTTGATGATTTGCTTTGAGAGAAGATGAATTGATTGATTCTCCCTTTTCTGAGGGATCTATCTAGGTTATATATACATGCTATAGAATTCTCATCACAGTTATCAAATCTGAATATGGACTGAATACTCCAAAGATCAGTGTAGGATGCTCGCATTCCCGTCCCATACATAATTCCAAAATTGGATGTATTGATGGCCTGGATGAAAAACAGCAAGGGGCAAACAAAATTGAGCATGACGAATAGAGCGCGTGTGTGATAGAGAATAAAACCAAACAATCATAACGGCAACATACAAAATGAAATTATGGTGGATAAGTACATATAAAAATTCATGATGTATAGGAAAGTACTATCCATGTGGCATGCTGGTCGGAACTTCGGCATGGCTAGGTGATGGTCCGGAATGAGTCATCCTTGCATACCGGTTCCTTACAGGTTGACACGTTGATGATGATGTTGATGTTGATTAACGTTCCTATTTCACCCCTAGTGGGTCAGACACGGGTGAGGCCGGGCGAGATCAGGTTGGCTACTATGCCTCGTCTCACTCTAATAACCGGAATCATGCTGAAATATATACATGTGTTGAACACGGTGACTCCAGCAGCCCAGAAAAACAAACAAATAAAAAGAAACTTTTCCCACGCCTTTACGCCTTCTCTCTGCCATATGCCTCCTCTCATAGTTTTTNAAAGGTTGACACGTTATTGCTGCCTCGAACGTAAAAATGGATAAACCCCACACTTCAGTCAATTAGATTTTGCTGTTCTAGTTTCTACTTACGCTAGTGAAGGGTTGATATTAGTTTTCATAGTTTCTATTGCGATAAAAGTTTTATTAATTAAAAACTTCTGAAATAATGATTGGCTTATTGAATAAATTGTGGCTTAAATTGCATTTCGAAAAGTCGTTTTCCCATAAAAGATCTCCCGATAGATGCCATCGGACGAGATTGATAAAAGACTTTAGAGATGATAGCATTCAGTTGTATTAATTTATGAATTTTATATCTGATTATTCTGTCATCTTTTAAATCACGTTAATTTGCAAGGGTATGGTATCAAGAAAGGGGTCATTGAATTACGATTGGTGTGATAATATCATTTCAAAAGGTGTGAAGAAAGTAGCTGTTCCCGAAATTAAATACGCAGATCGGGTGCCGCCAACTGAAAATGAGGGTGCTGCGGACCTACTCCGCACGAGGCCGGGACAAATTCGATGAACCTGCTCGGCGTTAATCGGTAATAAAGTTAACAATATCGGGCACAACTCGAGACACATCTAAACATAAAATTTTCAACGATATTTCGGTTCGTAACCGTCGGCCAGATCACCCAGTGACAAGAAACAGGCTTCTAGTTATACCCAACTTTAATAGTTTATATATTACCCAAAATCTAAATATACTGGGACTCGTAGGGGTAGAATAAATTAATTTGCATGGATATGGAGAACAAATTCTCCGAGGATTTTAGAAGTCGTATTTCACACTGAAATACATCCGGTGGCCCTATTGGAACCATTCACTCTTCATCACCAATTAAAATGATAATTTCGTAGATCAAACAGACATCTTTTCGAGCTGCAAATGAAAAACAATCAAGCAAGAGCATCAGATCTCTGCTTCTCAAGTGATTTTGAACACATGTTTGCACGGGTAAAGTGTTGCACAACAAAACATAAGGATTAGGTATCTGTTATTCTGTTCGTTTCTTCACTAATAGATATATCTATTTATACAGGAACGCTTAGTTATTTATGACTAATCCAGATTCTTGTTTTTGCTAACATAAACGTAATCAACAGGGAATAATGGAATAAGATAAAAAAAGATAGCCTCTACCAAGGCCTAAACAGCCAGCTAATAAATCTTCTATTACCAGCTTTTCTTTAACACCCGGATACTAACTATACTTTAATCGTCGAACATATTCTAAATAAGCCAGTGAATCAGAATATAAAGACAGTTATATCCATAGCAGACAAAAACTTACTTCATCAGTGGGTTAGGCATTACTCCCTCGAATTTTAGCGCTGTACATCAAGGACCTCCCAAGAAGAAATGTCAATGTAAGATACTGATAGTGACTTTCTTGAGTCAGACATGAACGGTATAAGTACTTCCACTAATGCAGTTATTATTACTTCTCTTAAATACGGAAATATTACTTAACAAAGGTTAATATTAACCAGCTACCGGCATGATAGAGGTTACGTGATTTGAATACGAGTGTTCAACAGGATATGGTTCATAGGTCCAGTTGCTGGTGTGAGAATTTCTTTATAAATCGGTCCAATATTTGGAAATTCCACATCTGTAATAGATTGTACTCTCCTCATACATTTTGATGAATAATGAACCAAACGTAACTAAAAAGAAAGAATTTTTTATAAAAACCAAATATTCTTGTTTGTGCAGTCATGTCGTGAAATTTTTATCTGTACTCTCAGATACATCGATTGATTAGGCCAATTCTGAAGTACTGTATAGTGAATAGAAAATAAGCTACATAGATTTAGGGCTTAGAATATGAAATTTGTATGAGTTTCTGTATTACTTAAGAAACGACGTGTGATTCTTCCTTTTAGACGAAAAGGACTTGTATTAATTTTATACTCTTCCACACTGATCGCTTTGGGGAAATAGAGAGGATTGAACTGTATACAACCAAGATCTCTTAAGATTACTAAAATGAAAATTAGTTTCCAACGTTGTCATGATCTTGAGTTAGGGTTTGGCGGTAGTAACTAGGCCAGACTAATTAATTAATTGCGTTAATGCGAAGCGACGGGAATTATGAAATACATGTAAATATGGGTTACTCGGCTAAGGTGACGAATCGCTCAGCCAGCCAATATAATTTGATTTGAGGTGTTAGCCGATGGACCATTATTTATTAAACATTCAGGGCCTCTTTTACTGCAGGGATGTTATTTGTCGAATATTCCAAACAGAATGTGCGGGACAATTAATAAAGTTTATCCTTGATGATGAAGCCCGGACATAATGTAGAGTATTATACCCAACATCCTTTAAATTAAATAGCAGGGGTGGACGGATTATTGACTAACAGACTAGACAAGGTGCAAGCATTCAATAAATTAAGCTAAAAGACTTCCTGGCTGGAATTCTAATATTTTGATTGATATGGTTCGTTTACCACTATCGTCCGTTTTCCTTAATACTCGAATTAACATAAAAGAAAAAAAGTATCCGATACGTTTTGCATTTATCCGTATTGTCAGAAGCATTTACACAGGCATGTAAAAGAGATATTATTTCTTCCTTTATTTTATTTTTGTCAGGCACAACGGGTCAATATTCATATTATTCTGTCTTTAGCGGAGCTAATATCATTCGAGTCATTCTTAGAATAGAATTACCATGCCTCAGGGTACAACTACCCAGCAGCCTATTGACATTTTTGATTCTTTAAGCGGAGCCCGTATATCTTCCAACTTATTTCCAGAAAGCTATTCTTTTAAACAAGATCTAGTCGGGAAATCATGGAGACAGTCGTGGTGTAGTAATAAGGAAGGCTGGGGCCCATTATCTCCTAATCGATTTGACCTATCGCCATGCTTCTTGGACACTTGGGAGAGCTGCATAGCCATATATGGGATTATATTTGGACTTGTCGCAGTGTGGTGGCTCGTTAAGCTGAGAACCCCAGGGAAAGTAGTCAAAGATTGGCATTTCTGGACAAAACAGGTGGGCACATCTGTTTTCGTTGAACCATTGTTCCCTAAATTTGTGGATTTTACTAACCAACCGAGTAATTTAAGAGTCTCATAGTTGCAATAGCTCTCTCGGTATTCCTTCAACATATCTCGCAATTGGTAGCAAGTCCTAACATCTGGCATGGCAATGTCATAATCTGGACTAATGTTCTAACAATTTTGAGCCTCGGGGTAATCTTTACAATACAATGGCTCGAACACTCACGACTACGAAATCCCAATGGTGTGGTTTTATTTTACTGGCTCTTAATTTTGATTGTTTGGTCGGTTAGATTGCGCTCCCTGATCAGCCGACATTCATATTCTCATTCACTCTACTACTTTGTCTCATTTTTCATAGGATACAGCCTGAGCTGGATAGAGTTTGTGTTAGAGTGGTTAGTGCCGAAGAAAAGGAGTGAATATGATCAATTAGGCTGTGACGATGAGTGCCCAGTTGAGTACGCTACAGTATTTAGTATTTTGACCTTTAGCTGGATGACGCCAATGATGCGCTTAGGCTACTCAAAATTTCTTACTGAGGAAGATCTATGGAACTTGGCAAAACGAGATACGACCAGAGCAACTGGCGATGCATTCAAGAAGGCATGGGCGTCTGAGTTGAAAGGTGATAAACCTAGCCTATGGATGGCCATTTTCAAAGCCTTTTCGGGGCCTTATTTCAGAGGTGGATTATTCAAGATTGTATCAGATAATTTAGCTTTTGTGCAACCGCAGTTACTGAGATTTCTAATCGCCTTCGTGAAATCTTACAAAAAAGACAATCCGAACCCTCCACAACCCGTTGTTCGTGGTGTGGCAATTGCTGTGGCTATGTTCGCCGTTAGCGTCTTTCAGACTACAGCTTTGCATCAGTACTTCCAAAGGGCCTTTTGCACAGGAATGCGAATCAAAACTGCTCTAACTTCTGCTATCTATGCCAAGAGTTTGAGGCTCTCAAATGAAGGTCGTGCCAGTAAAAGTACTGGAGACATCGTCAATTATATGGCAGTGGATACTCAACGGCTTGAAGATCTTTCACAGCATGGCCAACAACTTTGGAGTGCTCCTTACCAGATTCTACTCTGCACGATAAGTCTATATAACTTGGTTGGGCCCAGTATGTTTGCAGGTCTTGGAGTGATGATCTTGATGATTCCGGTTAATGGACTTATCGCTCGATTGATGAAGAATCTACAACAAAAGCAGATGAAGAATAAAGTGAGTTATTTTATTCTGAATAAATCAAACTAACAAAACTTAGGACTCCCGCACTAGGCTCACTGCTGAAATAATCAACAATATGAAAAGCATCAAATTATATGCATGGGGGAATGCATTTATGCAAAAACTTAATTTTGTCCGAAATGATCAAGAATTAAAAACACTCCGAAAAATTGGTGCAGCTCAATCAGTAGCCAACTTCACATGGTCAACAACACCTTTTCTTGTTTCTTGTGCCACATTTACTGTTTTTGTCCTAAGTTCCAACAAGCCTCTAACAACTGAAATTGTCTTTCCAGCTATGACTCTATTCAATCTTTTGACATTCCCTCTAGCAATTCTACCAATGGTTATCACTTCGATCATCGAAGCATCCGTCGCCATCGGTCGACTGACCGCATTTCTGACCACGGAAGAACTTCAAAATGATGCTATAATTGTTAAGGACTCGGTAGAAGAAAACGGCGACGAGTCGATACTTGTTCGTGATGCAACCTTTACTTGGAATAGACATACCAATCGAAATCAACTTGAGGATATAAACTTCACTGCCTCTAAAGGTGAATTAACTTGTATTGTTGGTCGAGTTGGTGCAGGGAAATCTTCATTCCTTCAATCATTGATAGGAGATTTGTGGAAAGTTAAAGGAGAAGTTATTATTCACGGAAAAACAGCTTACGTCGCTCAACAGCCTTGGATAATGAATGCCAGTGTAAAAGAGAATATCCTGTTTGGGTATAGATATGATCCGGAATTCTATGCTCGGACAATTCAGGCTTGTGCTCTGTGCGAAGATTTTGCTCAACTTCCAGATGGTGATGAGACACAGGTTGGAGAACGAGGTATCTCGCTGAGTGGTGGTCAGAAGGCGCGACTGACTTTGGCGAGAGCTGTATATGCTCGAGCTGATATATATCTCCTTGATGATTGTCTTTCAGCCGTAGATCAACATGTCGGGAAGCACTTAATTGAGAATGTACTTGGTCCTCACGGATTGTTGAGTGGGAAAACAAGGATTTTGGCGACAAATTCAGTTCCGGTACTAATTACTGCAGACTTCATTTATCTGTTAAGAGATGGGAAGATCATTGAACGAGGGACATTCCTTCAACTGATGGCTATGAAGGGAGAAATTTCCACTCTTATGAAAACAGCTGGGAGTCAAGACCAAACGCGGGAAGCATCAGACTTGTCTTCTTGCATTTCATCAATTACTACTATCGAGGAAAATGTGGGGAAAGTTAATGACGTTGATGAGTCCCAAGAGCAGCAATCAAAGTTTCAGCCTTTAGAGCCCCGATCTTCCCAGCGCAGAGGAAGTAAATCTACTCTAGGTGATACAAGGAAAGCTAGTGTCAGAAGATCACAAAAGAAAATTCCCGATGAAGAATCCAACCAAAGGATCAAACAAGACAAAGAATTTTCAGAGCAAGGCAAGGTTAAACTTGATGGTATATTTACCTGGACTACATTGATCTTCAAATTGATGACCAGGCTTGCTAACCAAATCTCTAGTTTACTTGGAGTACGCGAAAACAAGTAATATCTTTGCTGTTTTTATGTATGGTCTCACTCTAATTGGTGCACAAACGGCGTCAGTCGGTAATATTAACCATTCCTCCCATCCGACTAAGCTAATATTGAATAGCTGGAAATGTCTGGCTTAAAAAATGGGCTGAAATTAATGACACTAATGACAAAAACCCCAATGTGGGAAAGTATATTGGTATATATTTCGCACTTGGGATCAGTGGTGCGCTCCTTGTTGTGGTGCAAACCATGATTCTTTGGATTTTCTGTTCTATTGAGGTTTGAATCCTGCATGCTACATCCATTGCAACCAGACAAGCTAATATCAGCAATTTTAAATATAGGCGTCAAGAAAATTGCATGAAAGAATGGCATACGCTATTTTTAGATCTCCTATGCGCTTTTTTGAAACGTAAGCTTACATGAAAACTTATTACAAGACCAGTAAAACTGACCGACATCAGAACTCCAGCTGGTCGCATTCTCAATCGTTTTTCTAGGTAAGATCTCTTTCAAAAGTTACATCTCAAGTAAAATTTTTTAAAACTTCTTTATTATCTTTAGCCAACTCAGAATGAATTTGAACCAAGTGGTTTAAACTTTAATGGTTTATAAAAAATATTTTCTTTGGGAAATTCTCTTCAAATACTATTATCGTGCCTACTACTGAGAAATTGTTTTATAGTGATATTTACCGTGTTGATGAGGTAAGCAGAACGTTCTTGTACAAGTTACAGAGGTTGATAATTCGCAGGTACTTGCAAGAACATTTAACATGCTTTTCGTGAATACTGCTAGGTCTTTGTTCACCCTATTCGTAATCTCATCAACTACTCCAGCTTTTTTCATCTTGATCATACCATTGTCAGCAATTTATTTTTGGATTCAACAATATTATCTCAGGACATCAAGAGAATTGAAAAGACTGGACAGTACCAGTAGAAGTCCTATCTATGCCCATTTCCAGGAGTCTTTAGGGGGTATATCTACTATCAGAGCTTATCGACAGCAAGAAAGATTTAGCCTTGAAAACGAACAAAGAGTTGATGCAAATCTTCGTGCATATATGCCATCGATAAATGCAAATAGGTATTTCGATCGATTTATTTTAAGACTTTTGCTTATT
>JAHYSP010003646.1:28684-41306 GCA_019455505.1 Pleochaeta shiraiana
CCAATTACAAGAATTACCTATTCACATCTCCTATTCATACTTTCAATCAATTTCATAAGCTTATTGTTACTTCTAGGAGAGTGGGACTCTGTTTATACGCCGTAAGATACAAATAGGGCAAGATGATAGAAAGGTAAGGCTGAGTGCAGTGATAATGGTTTTAAAAGTAGTGATCTTTTCAAAAGATAAGAGGGGTAGTCTTCTCAGAGGAAGAGAGGTGTGCTAATAGGAAGTATTTGAATTCAGATGACTTTGCATGAAGAACTAGATCTAAGTGCATTGGGTCTTATATACAAATCTATTTACTGGATCAACTCTGGGATTAGAAGTCTTAACCTTGTTCCCAAAAACCTAACTCACTGACTCCGAAATCTTTAATCATTCCCAGATTCATAATTTTGAGTCAGTTAGTACTTACATGACTTCTGGTGTGGACTTCTTAACTCATCAGGCCTCAGCATGACCGGTGAACTTGCAAAGAATGACAAGCTTCTTGAATTTGTCATATGAGTCCTAACACTCAATCTCTGATATTACTAGTGCTACGAAACCAGGCCTCTTCCATAATAGTTGTAACCTCTAATTGAATTAAAGTAAGGTTTTCGGAAGACGTAGTTTTTTACAAATATGAAAACGTTAATTATTAATATTGTGAGACGATATGGAGAAACTAGAATTTGACGATATGAGGCTTAATTAATGTAAATTGAGTTTTAATGTCTTTTTCTTATCAACGATGTGATGAGATGGGTCGGATGTTTTTTTTTTTGAATCATGGTGTATTCAGCTATGGAGCTATGACACTTGTATACATTTCCTTTTAATTTCAGAATTCAAACTCTACCTTTCCAAACTCCAGTCCCCTAAACTTATTCTCTCTTAATCCTCCATTTTATGCTAGTCTTCATAATAAAAATTTTCAATCACTAGATCCTTATCCTAAGCCTTAAGTCTCTGTGTCTTAATGTGTCTTCTCAATCTCAGTTTTTGATGTCATCATACACTTAGTACTTTGAAGGTACCTCATGGTTGCTTCTCTTCCCACCTCAGTTTTAAAAAGTATGGGTAGAGTCCAAGGTTCCACCTTCTCAAATTCTTGATTTCTTTCTTTGTTGAACTCTTTACAGTACAGCAGAAGATGTTTTACAGTTTGCTTGTTCTTCTTGCAGAAAGTTGCACAAACTAGTCTCAGATTTCCTAATCTTCTCCAGGTGGCTGAGAATATTCCAAACCCCAGTTCTAACTTGAAAGTAGGCAGATTTTGTTGATCTTAAAAAGCTGTTCATGTTGGGTGGCTTCCAACTAAATCTAGGAACTTGTCTCCTAGCTTGCTGTCAATAGAATTTGCCTAAGCCTCTAGCTTGCCTACCTTCCTCTTCCCTCAGGGTCTGAGATCCAGGACTGTTTCCAGGCTTGCAGAAGCTTAGCTTTCATTGTTTGTTTTAAGAAAGATAAAGTGATGTAGTGGTCTTTTTCTTTGACTCTTTTCTGAATTCCCTGCCTAGCTAATCCATCAGCCAGCTCATTGCCCTCAATGCCCATATGTCCAGGACACCAGTGTAGTTGTAGTGTTAATTGTTGAGAGAGAGCCCTGATTTTATGTGCAAAAAGATTGGGTGAATCCTTGATCTTATGGAGAGCGGCTTGACTGTCGGTGAAGATGTAAATTGTGCCTGAGGAAGATTATGGATATTTCTTGAGATATTTAATGGCTTTTAGCATGCAATAAGATTCTGCATCTGTGATCCCAATGCTCAGGCCAAGGTTGAAAGATAATGTCTTAAGAGGTTGATTTTGTGAGGGATAGACAACAAAGCTAATGCCACTGCCTTTGACAGGGTCCAGTGAGCCATCAATGTAGACCACAGTTGCTTCAGAGTCTAAAGTATTGAGAAACTGCTGGTGTTCTTGTGTAACCTCTGATTTGGCAGATGCCGAAATGTTGATATGCATTGAGGGTGCCAATCAAGGTGGTGACCACTGTTCATTAATGCGCTCCAGAGGAAGATCCTTGACTAGGCTGCCAAGAAGGCCTCCAATCTTTTCACTTTGGGTCTTGGTCTCAGAAACTTTCTGGAAGATACCAAGGTCAATGTCATCAGAGAAAGCTAGTTCATCTTGAAGTGGATGAAAGATCAGTTGATGTACAGGATGAGTCTTCTGAAACTTGAGAATTCTTAGAGCATACTGATATCTATGCTTGAGAAGGCGAATTTTGGCGGGCAAGATAGCTGCCTCTACTTCTAGGGTCTTGGAGGGGCATCCATAGTAAGCCCCAGTAATGGCTAGCACAGTCTGATTTTGAAGCTTTTGACACTTGTGAATCATCTGCTGCGCACCAAGCTTATCTGACCAAAGAACAGAACCATAGTCCAGGACTGGTAGGATACAAGATAGAAAGACTTGTCTGAGTTGATTGAACCTCATTCCCTTGAATGAGTGAGAGAGACTTTTGAGTCTGTGAAATACCCCATTTGCCAACTGCAACCTCTTTTCCACATGAGCCTTAAACCTCAACTTCCTGTCAAACCATACTCCCAGCCACCTAACAAACTCTTTGGGTTCCAGAGTAAAATGAGACAAAATCAATGGTATACAAATAGGTTGTTTTTTTCCTGAAAAATGAACCAACTCTGACTTTGCAACATCAAAATTAATAGACAGCTCTTCTGCCTTTTCAAACAAATATTCCACATCATTTTTTAACATCTTAATTTTTTTTCACAGCATAAAAGGAAGAAACAGACAATGACATATCATTCATGTAAGACAGAAAACATGATCGTGGCTCAATACATGAAGGGGGTAATAGAAATCTAATAGACAGCAAAAATAGTATAGGAGATACTGGGCTACCCTGGGGGGTGCCCTGTACAGAGTAGGTAGAGCTAAGTTGGCCATTGAAAAGAAGAGAAATTTTTCGATTTGTGAGAAAAGAAGACACCCATGAAGTAAGTGTTGAAGGTAACGAGAGTTGGTGCAGCACTTCAATCAGCTTAGCTGGCTGCAGGCGATCAAAGGCTCCCATGATGTCAAGAAAAACTGTAGACACAGTCTTTCTCTTCTGAAGGTTAGTTTGAATATATTCCTGTAGGAGTAGAGTTGCATCTATAGCTGATCTTTGCTTTCGACCCCCATCTGACTAGGGTGAAGTAGATCAGGGGAAATGTTAGCCAAATACGAAAGTCTTCTGGCAAATAGCTTTTCCAATAGCTTGGATAAACAAGGAAGAAGTGAGATAGGTCGATAAGATTTTGGTACAGAGTAATCCTTCTTGTTCTTCTTAGGCAAGATGATGCCAATAGCTTTTTTCCATGGCTCAGGATGCAAGCCAGTGTTGAACAAGGTCTGATATGCTAAGAGAAAAAAGTCCGGAAGTGTCTGAATGGCATTGAGAATCATAGGCCAAGAGATTTGGTCATTCCCTGGAGCTGTCTTTTTGTGTGGGATAGCTTGCATCAGCTCTTCTAGGGTCAATTAGGGCCACTCCCACACATCCTTACTACTTGGAGGGTCGTATGTTTAGTGGTATCTCATCCGGGCAGCCTTCTAAGTAGAGTTTGGGTAGCCTGGACGCCTGCCCCACTTGAGAAGGAACACCACTGGTTCGAATCCAGTAGATCCTATCTCCTTAGGGAGTGAAATGTATACGTTGATGGAGACACCAATTAAAAACCAACGATTTTTGAGAAATTTCCCTTTGGCGTATATGGACGGAAGAGAAGAAAAGGAGGTAACTTCATTTCTCGTAGCGGTATTCGCAAATGCTGTTTGAGTGTGAGTGTCCAATTAATCTAAATCACGTACTCATGATCTCTTGTCCTTGGTAGTCTTAGACTTCATAAGGACGATAAACAAAAAAATAATTAAAATGAGGTTATTCTCTTTTATATACATACATATAGGTGTGTTCCCTTACTATCTAGTACTTTCAGCATATTTCTATATAACATGGGTAATGGAATATTCTAGTCTCCTGATTTCAAAAAAATATACTTCTTGGTGAGCATGCATATTATATTACTAATTGAAGCAGGGATATTACTGGAATAATGGTGCTAGTATTATTTACAACACCTCTGCCCTGCTTCATTGCCTAGTCCGCTCAAACTCCGGGTAGTTCTCTTGTATGTAGCGTTTCATCATGCTCCATATATGTTCGATGGGATTCAGGTCGGGGGAGTAGGTCGGCCAAGGCATCGATTCGATCCCATGCTCTTCAAGGTAGTTCTTTACTAGAGGTGCTTGGTGAACAGGTTCACTGTTATACATTTAAAGATAAAAATTGCCAGTCTCCTGCCATCTCGACTTAGGCCAGTCCACAACCTCTGGAAGGATATATTTGAGGTATCCTTCCGGCGTCTTTTTCCCCCATTCAGTTCCCAAAAAACATGAAGGCCTCTTTCGGCCCCCGCTAAACTGCCCCAGAATATGCAAGAATTTTTTTTTTTATACTTGTCAACTACACATGTCTCAACAATATCTTCACCTCTCTGTCTTAGTCAATTAGAATCAAAACTGTCTTTGAATATAATTTAGCAAGGGATAAACATTTCTTGTCACACAACTTGGCATAGTTCGTCCATCATTGATCCAAGTTTCATCGCTCCGCAAGACATAAAACCGCTGCTGTTGTTGCCAAAGTTGTTGTATCTCGGCTCATAATCTTTTTGTCATCCTAGTACACCGAGAGAGTGGGGGCGAACGTCGAGGAAGGCATTTTTCATATTCCATTTTCTTCAGAGTAGACCGAATTGCGAATTCTTCAACATTCCATTGAGGAAATGTGAGAGAAAGAGTTCAAGAAACGAAATTTGTTGGGTTTTTCGTGAGCTCCGGACGAATTTCTCTACTAATCTACTTTCTCTGATGAAAGCTTCTGGGGCCGTAAAGTCCGTTTCTTGGGCTGTGCTCGGGCGTTCTGAGCGGTGCGCTGCACCTGATTATTTGTCACTCATAGCTCAGCAGAAATCTCTCTGACTGAGACTAATTCTTTAAAGTGCAAGTATCTTGACACAATTAGTTA
Source organism: Pleochaeta shiraiana (assembly GCA_019455505.1). Classification (NCBI taxonomy): domain Eukaryota; kingdom Fungi; phylum Ascomycota; class Leotiomycetes; order Helotiales; family Erysiphaceae; genus Pleochaeta; species Pleochaeta shiraiana. Next base: position 33,711 of record JAHYSP010003646.1, read on the forward strand.
CCATACTGTGTCATATATGTTGATAGAAAAATATCAGACTAAATCGCAATCTCTGGCATCGATTGACATAGGGCGTACGTTTACTACTAAGTAGAGAAACTGTCGGGCCCATCCTTGTGAAAATACAATGAATGCAGTGACCAGAGAGTGAGAGTTCTTACTTAGTGAATAAAAGATAAGATTGATCAGATTTTTACAACACGAATGAGAAATACTGCAATGGATAGGTTTTGGTGAGCATATGTTATGATATTGATGATAGCAACGAGATATGTACTGTAAAATATGAATGAAAGTGTGTGAAAATTGAATGAGAGAACAGATGGAAAATTGGAATCTTGACTCTGGGTATTGTGTAACTCGACTGGGATGCATCCCTGTAATCGCTTTCGCAGCCCCCCATCCCATAGATCTCAAAATTTTAACATCGAATAATAATCCTCGGAAATTGAAATTAAAATGGGTCTTACTCGGCTAAGATGACGAATCAGAATTTATCGTGGCTAAACTAGCTACGTCTGATTCGTCATACTAGGCGATAAAGGCTTTAATTCTTAATCTTAGAGCTATAAATAATCAAGTGAATGAGAAATGCAATTAGCCAATGTCTGTTTTTTTCAAGGTTCTTAGGGAGTTAAAGACTATCAAGGATAAGAGATCACGAGTACGTGATTTAGATTAATTGGACACTCACACCCAAACAGCTTTTGCGAATACCACTATGAGAATCGAATTTACACTGTGTATTTCTCTTCTGTGAATATCCATCGTAGGGAAAATTCTCTAAAACCGTTGATTTTTCATTCGTGCCTCTTCCAACGTATACAATTCATTCCCTAAGAAGGTAGGGTCTGCTGCATTCGAACCAGTGGTCTTCCTTCTCAAGTGGGGCAGGTGTCAAGACTACCCAAACTCTACCTAGAAGACCGGCCTGGATGGCATGCCACTACAATATCCGATTTCCATTAAGCTATCAACTCTGCTCAAATCATAGATCAAGTTGTTGGGTCATGGAACTCTCTCTATCTAACTTGAAACCTTCCGGTCTCAGTCGAACTAGTAGATCATATCAAGATCATTCCTAAGACCGATTCCTATATACTCACTTTCTTTCTCCGTTGATATAATAAGAAATTCATACGTTTCATTAGCATACACAATTTCAATATCAAATGAAGGAGATAGTAAGGTCAGTAATTAGCAAAAAATAAATGTATTTGCATTTTAGTGAGGTGCCCCCGGAAGAATAGCAGCCGGATGTCTTAAGTACAAAAATATTGGATGAAAAAAATCAGAAAAATAAAGGTTAGGAAGTAATCTAGAATAACCCTGTTGAAATTAAGAAAGTTGCATTTAATTAATTATTTTTTTGCTACACATTTCCGCAGGAACTAATCCCGATCATACTTCTTCTAAACTATAAGTACCGTCCTTCCTGTCAATGAATCATTCACATTAATTTACAATCCGATTTTTATCGAAGGATGCTTGAGTTTTAGTTGGCCACATCTAGATCAGGAAGATAGATCGTTACAAATTTAATAGCTGTTCTTGTACCTCTAGTTGTGCAATCTAGAGTGGAAAAAAAAAGCTAAAACAGCAGATATATTTATGAGAAATGAACAGGCTAGCCACCATGTCCAAACTTGATTGGATATCCCGCATTGGAATAATTTGAAATACAGGAGCAGGCACAAATTAAGAAGCGTGGATCGTATGCAGAGCTGTATGCAGGGTATCATAATATCGAATACATCACCCCCACCCAATCTAGAGCCGGGCGCACGAGGTAACAGATGAAAGGCAAGTTCGATTATTTCTTATATATCATCCACACCCAATCCCTCTTCTTTTTTTGGCGCCAAGCCAGCACTCTGACATGTTTTTTTCCATGTTTCTACCTCTCGCCATGCACGATCACATTCAGTTTTCAACTTGTCATTACTCGCACTTAGCTCTGCGATGGCTTGCTCCGTAAGAAGTTTCTCAATAGTCCACTTCTCAATATTCTGTGTCTCGTTTTCTTTGAGTTCTGTTATAAACTGGACGGCGCGTTGAAGAATAGATCCTTTATTTTTTTCGCAGCCAGGGACGATTTTTGCTAACTCATTGATACCTTCATTAATTGTTTCTCGACGCCGGCGCTCGACTGTGTTAATGTCAACATACTTTAAGTGGTTTGAAGGGCGAGAAACTGACCTTCCTTATGGTTATCTTTTCGCACCTTGTGCCACTCTTCTGACCCAACAGCAGGTTTTGAAGCACTACTTCTGTCACTAGATGGATTTTGACCTTCCATAAAACTATCTTGTCTTTGTGGGCTACTATCTATAAATGTCGTTTCTTGATTACGGTTGTTATCAGAAGTTTGAGCGGCAAAGGAAACTTCAGTAGGCTGAGGGACTGTCATTTGCGGATAGATACCTGCCAGGGCGGCAGCAGCTGTGGATGCATGTTCAGAAGATCCACTGTGGTTGTCAAGATGACTGTGTTGAAGGGAATTATAGTCTTGTAAGGCTTGGACGCTGTCTTGGTGATCTTTGTTCGCAGCCACATTCGGGGAAATTCGCTTGATAACTCGTCTTGATTCCTCGATAGAATCTGATTCACGCTTTCGCTTTTGGGTATGAGTCAAATGTCCATCTTCACCACGCATGGCATTAGCGACCTCTTGTAAACGATGATGCTCCAAGTCCATATCAGACATTTTGATCGGGAAATTAAACTTATTATCGGTTGATATGTTTATATCTACATGTGAGTCACAGACGTGTTAGATTTAGGCTGCTGGATAATCCGCTAAGCGTTAAGAAATGGTTGATCAATAACAAGTTCAGAGCAAGAATGTCATCAATCGACTGAGGGCGAGTATCACTTAAAAAATTCCCAATCTAGAACTCAAGATTCCTTATGCCGTTATCAGATGGAATCTTCTTTAATGATCAAGTCTAATGACTTCTTGATCAAAACCTTTGAAGTCAGTTGCTTTCCGATAGTTCTAAAACTTCAATTTTAGGGTCAGCATGTTTGATTGTAGAAATTTTGTCATAGTACGAGGTGATATGCTCACATGATAATTCTAGATAAGCTGGAGCATCCACTAGTGACTCGACAGGTTATTATCATTACAGCAACACGCCACAGAGACAGAAAACGAATATTTAGTGAAGACATAGCTCAGCCAATTTAATTACAGTTGTGTTTGGTATCAAAGATGTATGTTATTATTACTGTATGCGCTGGCAAGACAGTAATTAAATGCTGCGGAAAATGGAAAAAGAGTGGTGACGAACTTTGAAGCTGGAAAAACAACTAATGAACCGGTGCGCGCCAAGGAGGCGGCGGCAATGAGTAATATTACAACATATTTCGATAGCCCTCCGCCTCGCTATAACGTGGAAGGAATTTGGTATTGTTCTGGGATAGGGGAGCGTGATGGCATGAGATAAGATATGAATGATAAATGGAAGGTAAGGAATCGCTAGAAGCGGGTCCGCACACACCTTGTTCTGCACCTTGTTATGGTTACTTCGTGACTTGTGATCTGAGTAGCACGACCCAAAAATCGCACTTTGTCGAGGTTTGTACTGGAAGAATCCGAAGAATCGTAATATAATATAGAGGTAAATGACTGTAAACAATTTACCAGATATTAATATAATTTGATGTTGTGAGGTCGCAAGTAGACTGAACGTGATTTGAGAGTGAGAAGGATCACGAGGAAGGTAGTAAACGTGACTCGGAAATCACGAGAAACAGATAAATTAAAAGGTTCCGTTGATGAATTAAACGAAAGTTGAATGCTAGAAAAAATAGCTTGGTCAAATTAATTCCACATTCACTCAAAGATTATAGACACTTATGTCTAAGTCATAAAATTCGACTTGAAATGAGTAAAGATGTGTTTAAGTAAGTAGTCTTCCTGAAATGAAAAGAGAAACTTCACGTGCGGGCATCGAGTCTTTTTAACAGCTGACCTGAAGGTTGCCAGGAAGCTAATTCATTTTGGCGCTAAGCCAATTTAAATTTATTTATCCACCTATTCAATAAATGTCTTTGTCAGCAGAATTAACTTAAGCCAGCATAAAGGAGGGGTTAAGCGAGAATTCGAATATAGTGGCTGGACAAAATAGAAGGAAAGCAAAGCGAAAAATTTGACGAATTGTGCGTCAAATCGAGCAAGTCTTCAAAAAGAATAGGGGTTAAAATGATATGAATATGGAATTGTAAATATCTTCACAAATAACGTGCAAATTTCGTGAGATTGATTACTTGTTTCATCATTTAGCTGACTAGTCAACTGCCGAGCTGACATTTGGTATGCCCATGTTGAATTTTTGCATGAGTCGCTAGAGTTTTAGGTAGAACAAAAATAAACTTGCTTCCAGAGATGATTAACTCAGAGTTCTGACTTACAATTGAATAGTTACTGCTAGTTCATTGATAAAGTTGCCTATAAATTCGAGACTCCTCAGCGTTCTTGTTGAGATTTTGATGAACACGTAGCGCTCGTGAACGGGGATTTAATTCAGTTCCTCATCATTAAATAAATCATTTATTCACCTTTTCATCTTGGTATTCAGTCAATTCTGGATATTTGTTGACAAAATTAGGAGACATGTCCTAGAGGCCGGTGATGAGTTATATCATGATCTTAATGAAAGCCGGTATATTTCTCATAATATTGCTTTCAAGATGCTAATGATTATTCCACAATGGGGAACTTTACCTTCCTCTAGGGTTTGTTATCTATTTGTGCTGCAACTCTACTGGAGTCACAAACCCTAGAGGAAGGGAGGGTATATCCCCGTTGAGTCGCCCACCAATCTCGTAAGCAGTTCAAATATTCAAATTGTCGAAAGGTTTGAAATTTTAATACTAAATATTCAGGTTCTCATGAATTAAAGTCGAAGCTGACTAGTCAAGATATTCAAAAAACCAACCTTGAGCAATACATAATTTTTAAGAATCTAAACATTAATTAGTCATTTTTTCTACAATATTAATCTGAACTGACTATACTCTAGGTTGATATCTACTATATACTGTGCAAATTTCGTACCATATGGTCGTCACCGTCATTTGAGATCACATTACATGTAGTCAAAACCGATATAAGCTTAAATATAACTGTCTGTAACCTTAAATTTTTTCTTTTAAGGTACATACACTGGATGATTTTATTTTTTCTTTAATTTTTATGTCCTATTCTAGGTTCAAAGATTTATTAGCGCCTCTCAAGCTTCTTGAGGTTTATATGATAAGACCAAGAGAACCTAGAACTAGTTCCACTTGAGAAAACAAAATCCTCTGATCTGAATGGATAGGTACTGAATTTTCCTTGATCGTGAAAATTCTGTCTTCTATCTAAAATTGTTCGCTCGATTCAACTCAACTTGAAATGGATTTCTCACTCTGCATATCCTGCGAATTATTGGGTTACTGAGTTATTTCTTTAAAGAAAGTAATTATTGGTGATAATTCTTGTGATCAGAACTTTTATGTATTTTGTGTAATCATTTCAATTTTGATAACATTCTTGTTGATCCATATGTCAAAAGTCCTTTTTCGATCTTCTACTTTATCTGGGTAAGGCTATATTTGGAAATAAAGATGAAAATTTTGCGCAATTTATATGACTATGAGTTAGTCAAAACATATATTTGGTGTTAGTAGTGATGTGATATCATCATGTGGCAGATAACTGTGTTCTATTTTCAATACCTAGCTGCGCATTAGTTCACAAGTTTTTGAGTTCGGTGGGAAGCTGAGTCTCACTTGATGATTATTAAAATTTAAACACCTGCGATGCTAAATAATCATAATGTTGAAGAATTGAGAATAGTTTGGCGTAAAACTGATCGATTAGAATTAGTGGATGATAAGATTTCCGGAACAAGATGTCAACATTTTCACTGACTTAATATCAATGCTCATTCATGTTATCTTCTAAAGACAGGTTTTTGCTGATTTTGCGATATTTCACGTCAGGGTCCTTCAATCAACTGGACTGAGCTGTAGTTTGAGAAGCCCAGATATTTTCCCGGCGAATCTTGAAACCTGCATCCCTAGAGCCAAGTTCACTTTTGAAGTATTGATTTGTGAAATACAGAAAAGGGTGGATACATCAACATAACAATATCTAAATCAGAAGACGTCAGTAAATGGGGTCCGCTCTATAAGCCGAGGTTAAAACTCGGACAGGAGTATGCAGAAGAGTACACAGAGGAGTATACGGTTGAAAGCATTTATCAAGTGTCTGGGTTTTATCGATAGTTCTTCGACAATAAAGTTTGGAGTGAGTTATTCGCATTAAATATTTTAATCAGAAGAGGACTGGGATGGATTTTCCTAAGAATATAATGTAAATTAAATCTCACGGGTTTTAACATGCTCAATTGGTCTTAAAAACAGGCTAAAGGTTTGAAATTAAATACAGAATATTTATAACCTTCAGCTTTTTTCTAAGTAAATGCTACCTTTGGCCGGGCAAGTAGAGAAGGTGATAGAATTAGCTTACTCTATAGCTTTAATAACCATAACAATTTGGATAGAGGTTGGGATGAGCATTTTTTCCTCAAATCCTCGGATATTGCAAACCATTATTTGGTCATCCCGTTTTCGGTCGCTTGAAGTTTTCGATTTCTCGCATTTATAGTAACACTGGTGATCACCCGAGAATTTCAGGATAAAAGACTGACTGTGACTTTTTTTTTTATGTATATCTTTCGGTGATACAAGATGAACTCATTAACATCATTGACCGCAGCTTCGGTTTTAACAGAATACATATTTTGTGGATCCTGTGAAGTTATGATAAGTGCCAAGTTTACAAAAATGGGAATATATGTAACATAGGACTAAAAATAATAAATTTAGGTCGCTGGTATAATTTCTGAAGCTTACAAGTAACATTACCCCCTCCTAAAACATAGATGTGATCCGTTTGGAAATTAATTAACGTCAGATGTTTGAATCATACATTTGAGATTGATATTTTCTGCTGTGAAGCCAGCTATAGGCCAAACGAAGACTTTCTCAAGTCACACCCTCAGATACTATGAATAGCTAGAGAATTTACGGATGAAAGCTAAGTAATTACTCTGTTGGGGCTTTCATAATCAAAGACTCACCAACATGTGTTAAAATCATTTTCACAAATAAAATTAAAATTAAAATACTGAAAAGAACATGCTTATGTAAGTGGTGCATTATGCGAGTGTCTATTTTACCGACAGTATTACTAATTATCTTAGCCGTTTTGTATTACCATTCCAGAGCTACTACTACTATGTCTATCCGTAATACTTACAAAACTGTATGATGCATACAGGCTATCAGGGCCAATTAGTTTTACTTACATATTATAGGCAGGGATTTAAGGTGAGAGAAAAAAAGAACTTTACCTATTTGAGCTCTGGCTTCACACTATCTCACACTAATACGCACTAAAAACCTTAAATTTGTATGGGGAGACAACACCTGTGGAATTAGTTTTACTTTTTAATTGAATTTCAATTTCACCTTACTGGAAACATTGCTCAACAATTTTTCATTATGTATAATTATATTAATAGAATTTCATTTAGCACCATA
>JAHYSP010003647.1:374-17745 GCA_019455505.1 Pleochaeta shiraiana
CAAAATATAGTCATGTTACTTATCCTTAAATTTCTCAACAACATGGAATGATTCAACTTGACAGTAGGTACACTTATGCCTCAGTTTCCATTTGTAGATGCCACTATGAAGTATGTTCGCTTTTTCTTTACCGACAGTCTCCCCTCATCCGTGAACACCCATCTAAGGAAATTACATACCCAGGATTAACCAGACATATCTCCATCATTCTGTGCATATCCACCGCGAGATTGTGTAAGGGTCTGTTGCATTCGAACCAACCATCTCCTGTCTCAAGTGTGGTAGGTGCCCAGGCTACCTAGACTCTAATTCGGAGAACGGCCCGGACGGTATACCACAACACCATCCGACCACTCTATACTATTGTATCATAGTAGATAGAGAGGCAAAATGATAACGTTATGTTGATACTCAATTCGTTCGTTGCTAAAATTGCTATCTAATTTCTATCCCCCTTCCCCCTTCTCCCGAAATTAATACCCCTTATACCAACACCCCGTTTATTCCAACAAAAGAAATGTATATATCCACAGAATTTAATACTAAACAATTTACTACTTTTACAGTATTGATAATCTAGTTATCGAGTATCAATATTCCGACAAATATTTTGATATTGGGAGCTTTGAAGAATTTGGTTTGAGTGTGATGTAAAAGGGAATAATAATATTTTTTCATATGTCTTTGATATGAGAATCTCCAAGCTATTTATCTCCAGATTTCCTTAGAACATTCTTCATGTAGTTGCCAGAGCTAAGTACCAGAAGTAGATTTTTCATAAATATAATTACAATGATAATCTAATGGAAACAACAGCTGTGACAGAGAAAGATGAGATTTAAACACCTTAACTAAAACATTTCTAAATATTGTCTAAATGCAACAATGCATGTTAAATTACTTTCATCAATGCTGCCTTNCTTGTGTATTATATTTTTTTAGTACTATATTCTTATAATAATTAATCATCCACATTTCATTAACGATCTCCAAGGTAGACAAAACACCTTTTCACAGCTCATAATCAGAACATAGGCGGATATCTTCGAGGATAATCCATGCTGGAGTTATATCTGCTTCTCTACGAAGATTATGTTTGACTTTGTTCTTCATACAGATACTACTGCTCTATGGTAGCTATTGGCACATCTTTTTCTATCAAATTTCAAAAATTTGTAGTACCAGAAGTCACAGGGTTATGGTACGAAGGTCTGATACCTAGAGGGAGAAACACGAAACAGTGTCATAGACTAAACTAATTATACTCGGTGTCTGAAATAATCGGGTTAATGAATCGGTTATCAGAGGCTAGCGGCTTGACTCAATATTAAGGAACAAGCGGCTAGATATTTCCGTTATCAGGACGGGGTTTGGAGATTTAGTCATGGCTAAGATTATGACACAATAGGTTGCCCCTTGTTGATCTTAGACAACAGTCTCCAAATACTTAAGAAGCTGGTATAGGCATGTAGTTAGTTCCCCAGCTTCGCAATCTATATCTCACTTGTTTGTCTCATACACGGGTTTCTTTCCAACTCATCTTTGTAGAGCTCTCATTCGAAATCTATGATTGATCTCTACTTCTTGCTCTTTTCTAAACCCAATTCTTCTCCGGCAAATCTGGCCATGTACTTATGTTCTCGAAGACGGCACTCTACCTTTCCGTGCTCTCGCCGTGACACACAGTTCCAAGAATTATTTGTCACGTCAAGCCTGTACACCTTACTTCAACGCAAAATATCGATAAAAGAACTATGAATAAATTAGCATTTGTTAACAAAGGACCGCCTGGAATGAATTGGCGACTAATGGAGTTTAGATAATGCACTTATTGAACTTCCTTGGGGTGCTTTACCACATCATGCAACCACATGATATTTAAGAGATAGCTTATGATTCAGATGAATTCCAAGTGACCTAATGTGCTCGGCAAGTTCTATCAAAATATCTTTGATTCGAGTTCTAATGGGCTCTTTTTGTTATGGGCTAGGCACAACATAAGATTGCTGGGAGCTGGATTCTCAGGTCTCATGTGGTATGATAATTTGTATCTTTAAAGGACTTACATCAGGTCTATTCAGGGAAACTGTTATCCATACCACTACTAACATGATAGTCTTAACTTGACAAGTCATTACAAGATGGGATAAACACGCATTACTTGATTTGATATTCTACTTTTTTGTTTGCAGAGATCACTAGCTTGCTCCAATTTGTGGATATAGTAATAGCTTTCTTTAGATCTGTAGAGCCATAGAGAGGTACAACCTATTTTTGGCATTTCTTTCGTGCTTTTCCGATTAAAATCATCCCCTTAACACTCCTAGGGACTAATCCGGGAATTGAATTACTGCCGACTTTGTCGTTTCGAACGAAAAAAAATATATATCTCTGTGCTCATTCAAGTAAGGTAGGTTTCTACTTATTGCTGCTGAATCTTAAGAAGTACATCCAATTCCCAAGGTCCCGGAATAATCGGCAAAGATGAGCCATGCTTTAGTATTTACGCTGGGCATAGTTTTTGCTTTATAGACGAGAAATAGTAGTGAGGAAATGACTGATCCTTGGGGTACTCCATAAATAAGCTCCGTTTGGATTGTTTCACCGCCTAAGTGCCATATTTGTACTAAGTCTTCACTTTTAAAGGGAATAATCTATCAGTGGATTTATTCGGGTGATTCATAAGATTGCATTTACCGTAACAGCCGATTCTGTAGGTAGGTAAGCATCAAAATCTCACTGACTATCAAGGGTTATAAATGTTGAAGCCCACCACTGAGTGCAAGCTTCTTCAATATTGTGCAAGACATAAGAGAATAAATAATTTGCTAATCGTTTTGGCAACGCCCCGAAATGTTTTTCAACCACTATAATCTACACAATTGCAAGATATGACATCTTTATTGTAATTAACCTCACTAAGTCTCTGTGAAAATAAAAAAGAATTAAAATAGTTATCCATCCCTTTGCTAATGAGAAATCTCGTCCAAGGTTTTGAATATATAAAACTTTTGCAGGTTTAAAATATAGCGGGTGGTATCCAGAACTAACACATAAGCGCTGTGTGACATGAGGTTTTGTTAAGGGCTTAGCCCGTTGGAGAATGCTTGCTGCACCAGTATGGCGACCCACTCTTATTTCATAAGAATGATAGTCTCGCTGATTTAACAGGAATAGTGGTAGTAAAATAAAGGAGTATAAGGGGTCAAATAATGGTGTTAATGATCGTTTGGAGTATAGCCCAACAATTAAAATAAGTTTACGACAACTAAATTCCATGTTAATATTAGAGGTAGCTCCATAAATATGTTCTTCTGCAGATTTANTATCTTGTTTTCCAATAGTACTGGTCTGCACTTTTGTCTCTATTAAATCTTCCGTCCATGGTGTAAAAGTCTTGAATGTGAAAAAAAAACGAAGTTTTCTGAAACCTGACATCAAGTCAAGAGGGTGTTCCGTATAATTCCGGCTTGATTTGAGACAAATCTATTTTCGTGCTAGAGGGGTGTTATTATCTTGATTTATCTCATGAAAGCCCATCGCATGAGCCTAAAGACTTTATAGGAAGATAATTTTGTCTCTATCCTTTGTTTTCTGCGCTTTTTTCTTTACAGCAGCGAACTTATCAAGGAAAACTTTTTTTTAATCTAATTACGTTCTCTATGAGGGATGACGGCTCTAGATTCAAGATGAGCTGTTGATATTACAGTGTCTATCAGGATATAGCTGTACCAGATGCCTCGTTAGGAAGTTTTCCAACTGGCTTAGATGCATTTGTCAATGCTCTGCAAATATCTAGTGCGATTGTTTCTCTCTCATTCACGGATTCTAAAAGAAAGAGTGGTGAAAGCCACTGCGAGACTATTCGCACAAATTATTGGAGATTTCTTTTGAAACGCGCAGCGGTTGTTTGGGTGAAGCCCTCACTTAGTCATGATTAAATATTGACACATAGATAATGAGGTGATTATTGGTTGTGCATTAATTATTCGTGATCTACTCTCGCGCTAGTCCCATCAGTGTTTGTCCATGCAAAATCTAGAGTATTTCCAGCGCGATGGGTTGATTCTTCAATAACCAGACATGTCAATTTATGGTTCTCAGCCCATTTTTCGAATTGTTCACCATGACTATAAGTTCGTATGATGTAGAGTTGCCATGCCCAAAATATCATACTTAAATGACCGATAATGACAGATTTCAGATCAGAAATCTAGCTTGAACAAGGTACGACTATTGAGGAATTGTGCGGTGCTTTGCAAACATTTAAAAATATTATTTCATATACGGTTACCCAACCATAGTCTTCTTTGGAGTAATTAAAGGAAACTTTTATACTGTGATCCACTCTTTAAATTTCTTCTGAGTTTAGGTTGCTGCTAGAGGTCGGACATTTTTGCCCCCAAAAGAAATATGACAATCGAAGTAGGAGTTTTATTTCGTACAACCAAACCACCATGGTTACTGAGTTAGCAAGACATCAGGCTCCAGCACGATAAGGATTGGCTTATTACTTTAGACTTTCTAATCAATGTAGACCCCAACAATTTCTGCACCTAATCAAATATATGCATTTGTCCTGGTTATGCATTGTCGAGTCACAGTTTCCACATGACGGTGTATGTGAGCTTTTCTTGAATGAATTGTGTCCACTGCAACATTTTCAGAAGTAAATCGGACGCTATTTCTTACGACTAGTTGCTTTTTCAGAATCTTCGAAGATCCTAAATCCAAGGCGAGAAGCCTTTGAAAAGAAAGCCATCCAGGTTCTGAGAGATGTGCTGAGTCTTTGGTAGCCGAATAGGATTACTGAAGCAGGACGCACTACTGTAAGTCATTATTTTTGGTCACTTATCATGGTTTCTATCACTTCCAAACGGCCATCTAATATCAGAGCTGTGGGGACTGTGGGAATAAGAAAAGAGACTCAGTTCATAGTTGCTTCAAGCTTTGCACCTGACAAAAAATGCTTTATTTCGCTTTCACAAGTTCGTCTCTTGCACTAGAGCTTGATTGACTCAAAACAGAGTCCAAGAAAATAGGCTTGATATTCCCAATTAATGCAATTGAAACTGATAATCGTTCCACTACTGAATTTCAAAGAGAAGCCAGTGAGAGTTTTTGCCAACAATGATTTTGGAGGTGCCAAACAAACAATCGTGGGTCACGAAAGATGGGAGGAAGGCGATAAATTTATTTCCATCAGGTTGTTTAGAAACCGCTGGATTTATTGTTTGCAAAACAGAATTCGTAGGTTGAGAGTTCAGGATGTTTATTCGTGCCTTCTTTTTCCTTTGCCCATTACGAACCACAATAGTTGTTAGATTCTGGGAGTTCAAGGATATAAATGATAACTTATAAGTAGAAGAATAAGGGCTTGGTTTTCTGGGAAATCTGGGGGTTCTTGGATGTCCGAGAAATGTTTGCATATCTGGGGTACTAGTGTTCTAGGATTCTAGGGGTTTTATACAAGCAATGGGTAGGATAAGGACAAAAGACAAAGCGTGAGGAATTCAATCTTTTCCGGACGCTGAAGTTTATATCTATCTCCAAAGCCATCTTTTTAGATTTAGACTTGCTAGTGACTTCTATTTCCAGACACTTTTCATCAACTATTGATGTGTTATTAATTTGTTATCGCTTATTTCGGATACGCTAAGTTAGTATAATCTAATAGTATTACTCAATGTATTACCGCTCGAGAGTTGTTCTTGAGGCAAATTTTGTTGCTTTGGAGTCTAGCAGGCTGAAGCAGGAGCTAGGGTGGATGATGCAATCGAGGTTGCCACAGCAATAGGCTGGGTTGAGCCTCTAGCTTTAGCAATTCCACTTTTAAAATGATACTTTAATTGGTTGGTCATAACTTCGAATATTTTCCCACCTCCTAGATGGTACAAGGATTCAGTATTGAAGACTGTGAATCTAGATGAGATCTACAACGAAGGCATTGTCTTATGGTTTATTTTTGTTTCCAAGGTTTCTGGTTTAGGATACTTGTTGTCTTTACTTAGTAAACTCAGTCTTTCCATTTGAGTTACAAAAGAATCTGGTATCCTCACAGCTAGCCTAGAGGTAATGTTATCTAAGTTACTCAGTACACAAGAGTTAACTCTCTGGTTAGAATTTATATCTATATTTTTAATATTCACATCCTTTAAGTAGTCGGGAGTGGGATTGAACTGGTGGACTTTGTGGGGCGTCTGAAGAAACAAAGAAAGATATAGACTGTTGCAGATATACCTTTAGAGCGTTTGCCTCTTTCGTACTTTCTCCCTGAAAGCCAGCTGATATGTTATCAATGTTGCCGATTATACTCGATCAAATCATAAGTCGGACTTTCTATGCGCTTCCACGTTGCTATCTAGCCGCAATAAGTTCGGTGATTTCACAAGGGAGATAATAATTAGTGTATTCAGAGTCATGATCTCTGGACTTAGGGACGGTGTTTGTTTAAGCTCGCTTTGGTTGAGAGACAGGTTGTAGGGTGTGTCTGTTAACTACTGCTGGATTGATGGCAATCCAGGTTGGCGGGGTCGATTGTGGCGCGGTTCGGTAAGAAGAGGGGAGAATGATAGTAGAGATATGTAGTTTATGACTCTTTTCCACCGAAGAAGCTTCGGTTCAAGTTTCAACATTCATTCTTGGATGTAAATTTGAGTTTATCAGTCTAGTTATCGGTGTAATGATGTGTGTAATAAAGATTGATTGATTGACTGATAAATTGCTCCTGACCGACTCAATCAAGCCAGGAAAACGAATTACACAAAAGTCCAATAAAGAAATAAAAGAATTTTTAGACCAGATCATGCTGAAAGTAGCCTCTTGAGTTTTCGACGGTTGCACTTTGGATGGTGCCAACAGCTCCTGTTTTATTCATCGGTCACTCCTCATACTACAAGATTCCTTCAGACCATCACTAGTCCCAAGTCAATCATGTTTCGGTGTCCCAATTCCAAACCGTCCCTTAATAACAATTAGCCCTAGGAGGCGATTTATAGATCGCAAAAACCACGAGGGGCTCAGCGCGCATGACAGCCTCACAGATATAAGCCCTTCGAATCCCAAAATCTTTGGCCCAGATAACAGTCTCTTTGTCCCATCTACATTTCCAAATTGCCATTCCTGCTATCCCATATCAACCCGACTCTATATTCAAATCAATCTTTCCAGAAACTTTACAGACCTTTAAACCTCTTCACAACTGTGAGTGCGGGGTTTTCCTTGTTAGGCAGACATCTTATGTAGGTTGTAGAAGCAGAAATTTAGTAGGATTCGGATTGAAGAGGCTGGATGTGAGTTTTATTTTATAAGTCTGAGAGCTTTGACAAGGTGATTGCCACTTAACCTTCGACTCTGATTCGAATGCAACTCTTCTTAGCTACCCCAGATATGCAGAGCATACTTAGCCTTTTAAGACACTACGTAGAAGTGAAGAGTTTATCTTCGCCAACTATTCGTTAAATAATTGATGTTGGTGATAGGAATAAATAAGAGAAAGTGATTGTTGTAAAGGGTCACAGGATTACTTTGAAATTACTTATTACATTGTATGTTTTTTTAGGCACAAGAGGTAAAATTGAACGCATGTTATTTTTTACAACCCTTGCGTGGCATATTTAACAGATAGCAACTACGAACCATATTCAAAATAAACATGAAGACTACAGTCATAGTTGAATTTTCATTGAAGTAAACAAAAATAGTCAGTAATTATTCATCGCAGACAGGTTGCGCTGTGATTCCGGTACCTCCGAGGTTTACCCGTTTTTAAGTCGAGGTAGTGCGTCAATTAAACATTCGCCATAGCGTCAAATGATTATTAGCCAGAATGATATGAACAATTCAATCACAAAGTATCTCTGAAGTCATAAAAAAATATGTCCGACTTGAACTCTTGGGAAGATGATCCAAGTGCGCAGGAAGATAATCTATCACGCCAGACACAACAAATAAATTTAAACAACCAACAGAGAACATCAGCAGGGACGTTTCGGCCAAGCGCTAACTCATTTCAACCTGGTGCTCAGTCATTCCAACCTAATCAGAATTTACATCAATATAACGTGGATCAATACTCGAATTTTTATGGTCAACAGGTCAATCAGCTATATGGTGCATATCCACAGTATGGACAACAGGGTGGATTTAATCAGTTCCAAGCCCAAACAGGATATATGAGTGGATATAATACTACCTACGGGCAAGTATCTGGTATCTAAATTCCCTATTCTTAGTAACTGAACTTTGATATCATTGACGTGTTCTAGGCCAACAAAACCAAATATATGGCCAGCAATCGCATGTAACTCCTACTCAACAATCAGCTCCCAAAATTCCATCCTCATCTGGTACTAAACGACATCCAGAGAATGCCACATTACCAACTGATTTAAGCAAGCCTCTCCCAACCAAAAATAATGCTCCAAAGGTGCTCAATATAGGAGGTGACTCGCCCAAGCCCAAGACAAAAGTTTTGTCAATTGGATCAGCTTCAACGACTGGAGCAAAAAAAGAAAATACTTCCTCTTCAGATCAAATCGCCACTTTAGAATCAGGATCTAAAGTTACCGCGGCAAAGGCGATAGAGAAGATCCCCGAGAGTGGAAAGATCTCTCCAGTGCCTTCGTCCGGACGTTCAAGTCCGTCTCGTAGTGGCGCAAAAACCACTGTCCAAGATACTGATTCTTTCCAGAAAGATATAGCTTCAGCAGATGTTGATGAAGAGACTCTTAAAGAAATCTATGGTAAAGAGCATGTTAACATTATATTTATTGGTCATGTTGATGCTGGAAAGTCGACGCTTGGAGGTGCGATCCTAATTCAGAGTGGAATGATTGATCAGCGAACTATGGACAAATATAAAAAAGAAGCCAAAGACATGGCACGTGAGTCTTGGTGGATCAGTTGGGTCTTGGATCTTAATAAAGAAGAAAGATCTCAAGGTAAGACAATTGAAGTTGGTCGCGCTTTCTTCGAGACAGAAAAGCGACGATACAGTATATTGGATGCGCCTGGTCACAAGACCTATGTGCCTAACATGATAGGTGGAGCTTCTCAAGCTGATGTAGGAATTTTGGTAATCAGTGCAAGAAAGGGAGAATACGAGACTGGTTTTGAAAAAGGTGGACAAACTCGAGAGCATGCCATGCTAGCAAAGACACAAGGTGTAAACAAATTAATCGTAGCCGTCAACAAGATGGATGATCCGACAGTGGAGTGGTCTGAGAAACGCTACAACGAATGTACAACAAAACTCTCACAGTTCTTGAAAGCAACTGGATATAACCTCAAAACAGATATTTATTTCATTCCTATCGCTGCACAGCAAATGCTAGGACTGAAAAATCGTGTACCAGAGAATATCTGTTCCTGGTATAAAGGCCCTTCACTCCTTGAATACCTTGATAGTATGGCTGCTCTTGAACGTAAGGTTAACGCGCCTTTTATGATGCCTGTTAATGGGAAATATCGTGATATGGGTACAATTGTGGAAGGAAAAATAGAAGCCGGTGCTATAAAAAAAGGCATGTCTTTAATCATGATGCCAAACAGAGAAAAAGTTGAAGCTGCCGCAATTTACGGTGAAACTGAGGAAGAAGTGACTGTTGGACAATGTGGAGACCAAGTAAGACTTCGTTTGCGGGGAATCGAAGAAGAGGATATTCTGCCTGGCTTCGTTCTCTGCTCACCGAAGCGTTTAGTACACTGTGTATCAGCTTTTGAAGCCCAAATTCGTGTCCTTGATCTAAAAAATATTTTATCCGCTGGTTTTAATTGTGTTCTGCACGTTCACTCCGCAATTGAAGAAGTTACATTTGCTGCTCTGCTTCATACTCTTCAAAAAGGCACAGGTAGGAAGAGCAAGAGAGCCCCAACCCATGCCAAAAAAGGTGATAGTATTATTGCTAGGATTGAAGTGACTGGTGGAGCTGGGTCTGTCTGTGTTGAAAGATTTGAAGATTATCAACAGCTAGGAAGATTCACCCTCAGAGATCAGGTTCGTTTTTGTTCAATGCAAAATCTTTCCATGTGACTAAAATCTTCTAGGGCCAAACGATTGCTATTGGAAAAATAACTAAATTGATCACCAATGAGGAACTGTAAGAATATAAATACTCTATATGCTCAAGTATCACTATACTAGAAATAAGTCCATGTGCATATATAAAGCACAGAACATAAAAATATAATCGACATAAAACTGTTATGCAAATATTACATGATCATTATGACTAGCGAAGGTTATGTATTCATATTTTGATTACGTAATCAGCTTGACATATTTTCGTCGAACGAAAATTGCACAATACTCGTCAGTATTTCTGTGACTGGTCCGCTAATGAGACATTATATATTACTAATCAGTTGCTAGCCGAGTTCTGATTGTGTAATGTCACGTGACGCTGGGATTTTTTAAAAAATTTGAAAAAATTTCTACAAACTAAATGAATTTTTCTCTAACCATATCCTGTTTACTTATCCTCTCCTCTATTCCGCTACTCCACCCCCTTATACTCCCTTCCACTGGGAATATTTAAGGGACGTGATAAACGTCAAGTATCAAATTTTAAATCACAAATACTTGGCTTAGTCTGAAGACTCTATTAGACATGATATAAAAATATCTTTGCCATGGAATTTGGATCCAGTACTATTCGGCTCTCAAGCTCTGCCCTTGTATATCTTCTCTCCAAGAATTGATTTTTTGCCTTTAAATCTAACATGGACACTTGCTTATTTACTGTAACCTTATCTCATATGAACTTCGGAATAACATTTTTACCTTTCAAGCCACTCCGTTTGTTTGATAATTATTCACTGAAGAAACTTATTATCTCGCGATATTCTATTCTTTTTTTTTTTTTTATTCACTCATCTACGGAGTGTGTCAAGGCTTTAAGCAGCCACCCAACATTCTACATTCTATCTAGGAAGAGATCTAAGATAAGCCTAGTACGGTTTGATATTGATGTTTCCTGCCCATCATTTTATAGCTCATATTTATAGAAGCGCAGAATAAACTTTATTAAAATCAGTGTAAAGGTTGGAAAGGTCTCAGGTTTTAACTGGGTGCTTTCGGATCTTCAGGTGGGAGTCTGAGGCAGATTTCTGTGAAAATTTTTGTTTCTTGTAGCCATTTGATGAGTCTAGCAATCCCTTTTGCTATCCCAAGAAAAAAAGTGCTGTTGTCTAAAGAGGCTCTGGGCGTTTTGGGAAGTCTTAAAAGTGGCAGTATGCACTGTAACATGTTCCCAGGGGACATTCGTTCACCGCAACTGCAGTAAATAGATGCATTAGCATGGTTAAAACAATCATGATAGTCTGAAAAGTCGCCATGACCTAAGCGCGCGGTGAGGATGTAGGCGATAAGGGTCCCGGGCAGCGATATCTCCTCAGGTTATGTCTATGAGATATAAATCCGAAAATCTCTTTATGACTGAGGGGAGTATAGCTTTCAATACTCTAAAGCCGCGCGTGAAGCCTTTTTGGTCCATCTTTTAGCCGAAGACAGGGATAGTGGTGAAAGAAGGGGCGATGTCATTGACATAGCTTGTTTTGCTGCACAATCTGCTCGAGTATTTCCCAATATTTCAGCGCGACTGGGGATCCAGCTAACTCTGACTTTTCCCGAGATATTGTGAGGGAGACGAGATCGATTAGGCCAAGCCGCTACCTTCTTTGCAAAACTTGTCAAGACCTCTTGTGAGGAGTATCCTATTGAAAATTGATGTTTGGAAGAAGCATCAAGTCGTTAGACTTTATGATTTTATCACAAGAAGAATGACGATGTGGCACAATTAAGAGTCTGTTAATCTTAAGTGGGAGTTGTTAATTACTCCCACTGAGAGACAGATGCTCTCTATATACATAATTATACATACAAGAATAATACAGTGATCTTGGTCTATAACGGAGTGGCGTGTTACATAAAGATATGTTGAGGTCAGTGTTGTTATTTCCAAATATAGGAGGCTGGCTATTCAAGGGTCACTTGAAGTACCGACAACTTAACCGATAGCACTAATTTCAACAAATCCTTGAATCAACAGAAGGCGCCAGACGAAATCGAGATTATCTAGTAATACCAATATATTATTGTCAAAATTTACAGAACGGAGAAGTAACGCTAATTCTAAAGCCAATAGGGCTATGGTGGCCTCAGCATCTAAAGTAGTAAGTGTGGGGCTGATGATGATGGATGTCAAACACTGGTCGTGTAAGACTAGTCGGGGCAGGGCAATTGTTAAAGCGAGGCTAAGTTATCAAGGAATTGATTGACACGAGGGCTGAGACTTGGACTGGACTAGGACTTAGGACTTGGTGAATGGAGTTATGGATTCTAGGATATCTAGGGATGACGGAAGACAAAGCGTGAGGAGCTCAAGTCCATACAATTCTGTATCTATATGTACACATATGACTCCTTAGATTCATACAAAAACAAACCTAACCGTAATCAATAAACATCAGGCTCCCCAACAATAATGAAATGCGCGAGCAGCAGACAATTAAACCATCTCCATAGCAACTGAGTTCTGGACCGACCATCAATAATTTTGTAGTGTGGGAAGACGCTGAAATGATTAAAGTAAAAAGGAAAAAAATACAACAAAACAAAAATATTTTAACAAAGCTAGCGATGATAAAAAATTAATTAGTATAATTTAGGAAAGGAGTCGAGATATCACCAAGATCTCAAAATGATTTCTTACAATGGGTTTTTACAGAAACATTCGGCCTGCCTGAAATGTAGCTTCACCGCCGCCTATCTGAGGCCCGAAAACTGTTTCTAGTCGACCATAATCTGAGTTGGCTACTATATCCTGGACAGAAATGGGCTCCGACGATCGGAAAATTGATCTAGTGACTCGTCGAGTGCTAGCTTGCAAGCCTTCTTGGGAATTCCAGGAGGATTCTATAAGAGGGTCTATGAATTCTGTCTCGGGTAGATGTAACATCCATCTTGAGAAGCAGGAAACGTGTCTGCCATGCAATTGAGCCCAAGTGGTTTGACGGTTGAGGGTGTATTTGGAGTCCAGATAGTGAGTGTGATGTGCGGCCTGGTGAGGTTCGAGTGTAGCTCAATTGATGATGGGAGAAGATCTGCTTTAGAATATAGAGCTGGGGTTGAAGTAGTCCGATATACAGACAGAATTGCCCTAGCGCAGGTGAGAATAGTCTTTTGGAAGAGAGAAAGGTGACCTTCGACATGATTAGATGTATTGTCATTTTGTGGTGCGTCTCTGATGCGGTCAGACCACCATGTTACAGCATCGTAATAAGCGATAGATATAATTCAGGCGATTACTGCCTGACAAAATGGTTTTGGAGTGATTCCAATTGGTGTGTTCCCGAGACTACGGGGGGCATTTGCTACCTTCAGGGCTTTGCTGGCAAGAATTTTTACATGCCATTTCAACATCAGTTTTTTATCAAAGTATATTCCGAACCATCTGTTGTATGGGCGACTGGCATTTTCAACAAAAAAGAAATCATCATAAGTGATAATAGGTGTAGAGCTTGAATCTTTGTCTGCGCGTCGGGGTGAGGAATGTGATAGTTCCGAATTTTCTGGGTCTGAAGTTAACCCTTCTCCCTAGCCCTAGATATCAAAATGTAAGGTTCTTATCATTAAAGTCAGAAGTACCCACAACTAGCTGTCTCACCTAATTATCAGGTGATAAGCCGAATAATAATATTGTGAATTCTAGGGATATATCGAGTGAGACGTATCAAGAGATAAATCAAGTTATGACATATCTCTATGGTTTCAAGGGATAGATCGAGTAAAATTATGACTCTATCCCTTCACTTGACTATCAAGGTATAAACCGAGTGTTGGCATGGCTCTATCAGTCGAACTAACCCTCATATGGAATCATTTCACGACATAATAGTTGTGATATATGAACTCTTCTGATATATTCAAGCAGTTATAGACTGTGGGACTTCATTTACAAATAAGGAGATGAATTCCGGCAGAAGGAGAAAGTCTGAATCTTAATCCGAAGAACTTGAATCATCATCATCAACAACATCATTACCTTTATGTTTATCTGAATTATAAATAAATCTCGTTCTATAGTGTCCTCAGAATTACCTTTATTTGATCTTTGTGACCATTCCCCATCTAAAAATATCTTCCAAATTTATTTATATCATTTAACCTTAGTACCCAAAATTTAGCTCTAATATCAAGCTAGGGCTATTTTTAATGACTCTATTAAGGCCGCATAGTTCTCTTGGAGAGACTTTCGAGTCTGTAGGAGTGATAAATCGTCAGCGTATCCAAATCTTCGTGATGCACATCCCAATTTAAATAGTGGGGAAATGTATAGCATAAATAAAATTGGAGATACGGGTAGCCCTAGGAAAGGTCTCATTTTATTTGCTGTGGTGGGCCGGTCACTCCATCTAATTTGATCTGTGCAGAGCGGTCAGTGGCAAAAGATCTCACCCATCTGACCAGGCAGTCGAGCCATCCTTTTTCCCGCATACGCCTCACTAGACTGCCTGTGAGGACTACATCAAAAGTGCCCTTAACGTCTAACGTCTGCATGCTGGCCTTGCGACATTCGTTTAAAGCTTTTTCGACGTCTTGCGTGAGAAATGTAGTAGGGTCTACGGCGGATCTTGTAAGCTGGACACCAAAATGTTGGCTAGCTAGAACCTTGTACCGAGCAGAAATCCGTGCCATAAGCTTAGCTAACAGTTGTTCTAGACTCTTACAAATTACTGAGAGTGCGATTGGACGGTAGGAGCGGGGAAATGACAAATCAGACTTTTTTGGCTTCTGAATCATGATAAGCGTGGCTTGACAGAGCCAGATTGGATGGTATCCCACAAAAGGCACCTCATAGAAAAACGAGTATATATAATCCAATAGAAGGGGCCAAGTATGTCAAAAGATGACAGTCGGAATTTTGTCCCTACCGGGAGCTGTATTACATGCCTTTACTACTGAGTCCTGAATTTCTTGTTGGTTTAATGGATGAAAATTTAGTTCGCGTTTAGGGACCGTTGAAGCATTCATTGCGACATCATCAACTTCGGAGAGGTTGACTAAAATTGCCAGCGGGAACTTTTCTTTTATCGGATAGTTTGGTTACAGGGGACCTTTTTCGGTACCTGAGATCTTTGAAGGGAGCCGAATGGTAGGAGCCAGTGGACATATGCATCTATTTATACCAAAAACGTACTTACCTATGCTTGCTTCTACAATGTTATCATGTAGAAATCGTTCTTCGCTTTCTTGAGGATCTTCCGATACACTTTTCGAGCTTCCGTGAATTCATTTCCCGTAAGAGAACTCTTGAGAAGTTTTTTTTTTAGCGGTTTTCAAGAGAGTAGAATACAGGATGATTTATTAACCGCGGGAAAGTTTCTTGTCGGATACAGAGTGAAGATTGGATATAGGACGTCGGCTGATGTAAATTGGTATATTTGATATTCTTGAAGGGTAAGAAAATTGTAATTTGCGAAGAATTGTTTTGCAATGTGAATTTTGATTGTATCCGTACTAACAATCTATAGTGTTGCAATACATTTATGGGATAGGGAATTTATCATGCTCTCAAACCTTAATATCATTGAACCACTAAGGCATGTATTAAGGTGTAGATTAAACTTATATTTAGCTTTTGTTGAACAAAAATCTGTCGGACTAAATGGTTTCTTTTTTAAAAAAGGTCTAAGTCTTTACATTTAATTTAAAATTAAACATATAATCAAATTACTGATTCCGGGCATTCAGAGAGCATCATCGCTCCTCCCGGAGTCGGAAAATCCACCCCCACTCCTTATTAACAACCCGCCGGATCCAAAAGCCCCTCTATCAGGCAAAAAAGTCGTTGTCAGAGAAGTGAAATAATGGCTAGCAGGACTGACGAAAGAATAATTGTGCATCTGTAGTAATGCCTCCGGATCCTTGAGGCCTGCGGAACCTCGTAAAGCCTGGAGCTTTGTTGCTTACAGTGTAGGCAGGCTGGAAAGCCTGGTGGCATGCAACTCGGGATTATTACACAGTGCAGAAGTATGTGATGCTGAAATTTACGGAGCAATGACTACACTGCAAATGGCTCTGACCAGCGGAGCAGATCGGAGGTACACCGAAATCTATGTTATGCTGGACAATGTGATGGCTGCACAAGCAATCCGGACGGATAGAACGACTTCATTAGCCCAACTAGTAAAGACCTTCCGCGAGGCAGCAGAGAAATCAGCTTCTCTAGAAATAGTTAAATGGATACCGGGACACGAGAACATACAGGGCAACGAGCTAGCCGATCAGCTGGCACGAAACACACTCAAAACCACACTGGACTGGAGATCCGAAGACTCAGGGATGCCCTCCATACTAATCGCTATCAAACACTTTATCAATCCCGAATAGCACACATGACAAAAGACTGGTGGGCATCAGCATGTACAAAACGATACGAAGACCTCGAGCTCCAGGTGCGACGTAAAAAACCCCCAGAGCTGTCACTTTCGCGAGCTATATACGCACGACTCATCACCGCCCGAACAGGACATGGAGATTTTGCGGTTTATCATCGAAGATGGCACCACGAAACAGCAGACACACATTGTGAATGCGAACGGGAAAAATCTGTTGGACATCTGGTACAATGCCGGAGAGCATTGGCAGCCTGGCGGGAAACGTGCGGGACACGAAGAGCAACTCTTTTGAATCTCATTCTTGGAGAGAAAGGCTGGAGGTTATTTTCACAGTGTGTGCAAAAAAGCGGAATATACGAGGCACCAAACCTTGGTATGGCTGGAGNGAATGGCATCAGATAGTTTCTCTTTTCTTTTTCTTTTCTGAGCTACAAGATCTGTCATATTCAACACATACACATAATCGAGTAAGGCACCAGTCATTCAGATGGGACGAGGCGCGGTAGCCAACCTGATCTAGCCCAGCCCAGTCATGTTATACTGTAAGCAACTTTAGACACGTTAAAATACATAAAACAAAGAAAAATAATACTGATTCCTTTTTGTAAGAAGACTATGCTATGTCATGTTATTACGTATATATAGGGTAGTTAATTCATATAATGAAACTTCATGCTGGGACAGTACAAAGATCCAAGGCTTTTCATAAATGGTGCTTAGAAAAAAGGCCATACGAGAGTGGTGTCAGACACTCACAATGATTTTTGTTGATCTCACGAAGTAGTTTGAGGAGAGGTTTTCTTTTGTGGTTTTCTTTGTGGGAATTAGAGTTATTTTTTTATAAAAAAAGATTAGATAGCAGTCCAAGGCAAAAGACATGTCTGGTAGCCAAAGGTTACGCAGGCACGCCACACGCCCCACGGGAGGCGCGAGGCCGGTAATAAAACGTGAGTCTGCTTGGCGCTAACTG
>JAHYSP010003654.1:5552-16979 GCA_019455505.1 Pleochaeta shiraiana
GAAGGGTTTCCTTATTATTCATGACATCTTTCTAGCTGTACATAAATAGAGATTCAAGTATCCATAGATGGAGCAGTTGGAGAAAATATAGTTACAGTCAATTTATTATATATTTATCAAAATACCTGTATTTTGTCCACTCAATATATTTCAAAATATATCCAGCCTTGTTGTTATGGTCTACCAAATTAAAGCGCTATTGTCGACATATGCGTTAGGTTATATTCTATAAGCTAAAAGTCGATCAAAAGTGCGGTAGAATCTTGGTGGTTGGAACCCAGACCCAGTAGATATAAAGATCTGGAACTCCAAATCAAAAGAAAAAGACCACCGGAATTGAGGCTACCCAGATGGGCGTATCATCGTCTGATAGTAGCAAGAACGGGACAAGGCGACTTCAAGAGCTACTATGACAAGCTTGGTCATGAAAATATCGATTGCCACTGCAACTGTAGAAGAGAGAGACGCCCATGGCATTTTTCAGAGATCTGTTCAGCTCTAGAATAATGAAGAAGCTCTAAGTATGAATCAGCACCGAGAGCTAAGGCAAATTTAGGAGAAAAGGGTTGGGAAGTTTTCTATCAGTTCTTCACTGCAACAGAATGTTACAGTGGGCAAAATTTTAATTGAGAGTGCCAAACCTTCTCAATACTATTATATTTTTTGATTAACTCTTAAAATACAATTGGCCGGGTGCAGGGCGTTTTCTGGACTAGACATAGTTTTCCCCACAAGTTTTCTTACCTAGTGTAATATACGATGGCACAAAAAGTCAGTTATGTAGGTAGCATTGAGTCCTCAGAGACCGCACACCCGTATCATGCCTCTTGGGTGTAGAGTAATTGCCTGATACGATAGTAAATCAAAACCAAACCATATCATATTTTATGCTTAACCTAACAAACTTTATTGAAATCCATATTTATTACCAAGCGAGTATCGAGATTATTTTAGAGGCTAATTCTTATCTTTCCAAAATAAAATAGTCTTTCATTTTTGATAACCTATGAGCCCACGACTCTCCATAGGCTATAGATCACACACAACATGGTTAAGGGCATCTTTTTATGTATGTGAGAACGTTATTCCGTAAATTTATGAATGATTTAGTTACAATGCATGAGATGGTACCTGAAATTTCAGCACAAATGTGTAGTTAATTCTGATATAATTAAAACCTTTCTGTCAAATGTTTCAAGTGTCATTACAAATATTAAAGAGTTTATGATCATATTTCAGGTTGAAGTTGAAATTGATAAAATTTTTCATTTAGTAACGATAAGAGCGCTTGTCTAGGATATGGACATAGGAGACTAAGTTGAAACCATGAGATAAACTTTTCTCTATGATAGGTGGAATTCATTTGTCTAAAGTCTATGCTTTTACACTCAGAATATTTAGCACTAAAAAAATTCAAGACTGTTTTCGTCTTCCATTTTTTTTTGCAATGTAATAAAAGAAATAGTCTGCTATGATTGAACAATAGATACTATTCTAGTATCTAGTTAATTGTTGATTGTTTTTGAGAAATTCAAGCCTCAGTTTCTAAACTAGGTTGTTTACCTTGTAAAGAAGTTTTTCTGAGTGTTCGTCGAACTAGAAACTTTGTCTCATCCTTTACAAATTCAAGATTTCGCATCGGTTTCCATTGCATCAACCCCCTATGTTTTCGATGTAAAATATCTTTGTTCTCGTTATAAAACTTGACTTGCTTGAAGGGGTTTCTAGAATGAGTGTCTTTCGGAGTTTTATTTTCATCATGAGCTGTTTCACTATCAGACTGATCAGAACTAGAAGCATCGTAGAGACCAAGACTACTACAACTCTCTGTAGAAAATGAATCCTCATCACAAAAAGCATTTGAGGTAGTGTCGGAAATATGCGATGTAGGTTCATTAAAATCAGTATTAGAAACTTTTTTATCACTTTTATCGGCATGAAGTGCTGCGTTTAGCCCAAATGTCTCAGTCCAATCAGTTCCAAATATGCTACTCAATTTCTGTTTTTGATTTTTATCAGCTTTTAAAAGAATATCTTCGTCTTTTGTAGGGGTTGATTCATTAGATTGCTGTCTCCTATCCGACAACTCTTTCGTGACATTTATTCCTCGAAGGCCTTCAAAGTGACATGCTTCCCAAGTTTCTTGAGTCTCCCAGGAATCATTATCGGTGACAAATTGTTTGTGATCATAATCTATTCCAGCTTTGAAGCGGCCGCTTAGGACTAAGCGACCTAATTCTTCAACCTGTAGATCTGGAACTTCTTTAAGACTCTGTTCTGTTATGTAGTTTTGGGTTAGTCGCATCCCCTTTTCAGTTCTCCAGATAGGGATGTTAAAGTCCTGCACAGCGTCGTCTTCTAGTTCATTAATCCAAATCACTGCATATGCATCCGCTCCACGCTTATTTGCTATATGAAATTCGAAGATAACTGGGGAGCGGTACCGATGCTTTACAGGTAAACGAAAAGTCTGCCTTCCTCCAGCTTTGGAAACATCCCAAAATATCTCATCTTCTTTCTCAGTTTTTTGGCACTGTAATCTAGAAATTGTCCCAGAACTTCCACCAGTTCTTACTTTTAGCTTGCTGATCGAATTATATCCGGTAGCTTTAAGAGTATCAGAGGTTATTTCAAACGTTCCAACATCCCATCCTAACTGGTGAGGTGGGAGGTGTATCCCAATTGAGCGAAATAAAAGTGATACCCGAACACGGCCATAACCAATACCACCTACAGAATTTATATATCAGTTGAACGCAGATAGAGATTCAAAATAGCAACTAACCATCTAGTGGGTACCACCGAGTAGCTTGTGAGCTTGTTTGTAGTATTTCAGAAATCTTTAGAGATATTATGCCAAGAATTGGATCATGTTCGCGCATTCGTTGATCCCGCACAGTAATAGTAATAATTCCAGAACGCCAGTCGCGTATAAAACGTTCCGTACCGGCATTAAATATAGGCCTACTATTTTCAACTTTGGTACGAGTACGGTATACCTAAGTAATTGTCAACAGTAATTCTGGGTGAAAGAAGCCTTAGATATCTTTATTCACCAACTCATCATTAATCAGAATTGTACAGTAACTACTCGGTAAACCTTTATGCTCTTCTCCTTTTATCTCACCACTTTTTTGAGCTGGTTCGAACTCCCGGCCCTTTCTTTTCCCCTCACTACCCTTAATATTTTGAAGTTCTAAATTTATTATCTGGTGAACAACAATGCTGCATATTCCACTCGGCCAAAGTGGGTCTGGAGAGCTGTGTACTACGGCTTCTTCTTCGGCATTTTCGAGTGTTCCCTTCTCATCTTGAAATTCTTTCATGTTCTTAAATTGATCTGGAAGATTATTATTTTTGCCATCTGTTCTCAGAGTCAGACGGAATTCCGGTTTGCAAAACCATCCAACTTCCCAATGAAGATTGCCCGACATTGACTTGTCCTGATCCATACCCCTAAGACTAGATATTTGAGAGTACATTTTTCCAGGATGTCGAATAATTTCCCGTAATGATAATTCAATCTTTCCGACTAAATCGTCTGAGGTTGAGCGGTCAGAATCCCAAAGTTCCATAGAAAGTTGTTCATCAACTTTAATAAGATCAGGTGTCACAATTATGGCACAACTCTCTCCCCAAATTGGATTTAGATCATCCTGAATCACTCTAGTGCTATACATTGGCTTTCCATACTTAGAAAAGCTGATGGTAATATAAGGATCAGATCCACCTCCTTCACTACCACGACGATCTTGTTTACTGAGTCCAATTGCTTTGTGAATCCTAATCCAAAGGATACCCAATGCCTCGACTTGTTTTTGAATGTCGTCACCTTGGAGGATTTTTCTGAGGTCAAGAGTCATCGATTTTGGTGCCACATACTCACTAGCAACTGCACCTATAGCTTTATTGACAAAATTGGAGATCAGAGGAAGGTTTAGAACATTAATTCCAGTTTGAATCATCGGAATACAACTAGCTTGCACCTTGGGCAGTCCCATAAATGTAAATGTTAATGATTTTAGAAAAGGGGGATCTGGTGACATCTGAAGTCGTATACGCATGGTCCCGACTAAGCCTTGCAATTCAACAAAAATTGGGAGTGGAACTCCAAAAAGTCCTTTAATTCCAATATAGAAAACTAGTTGCATATGCATATTCTTTGTCTTAGCTTTAGTATCATCCAAAGAATTTCTTGCATGGTAGGCAAATGAACATTCTAGATTGTAGTAATCTCCGCTTTCTTCCTCATCTAAAAGTTCTCGAGGCCCTCTTTTTTTCAGATTCCGCTGACGTATGTTTTCTTTGATTTCATTCACGTGGCTATCTGGCAGGGCACGCAAGCTTAGTATTCGTATTGGATTACTTCCTTGGTTTATTGATGCAACTCGTACGTTTTCAACAACACCTGGAATAGAGGCTTGCATAACATCTTCGAGCATATCTGCAATAGATGAAAACTTTTCCGGGTCTATAAGTTCCCACATAACACCCAAGAAAGAGTTTACCCATTCAGCAGACTCAGGAATAAGATTTGCGGTGGCCTAGTCAAATCATTATCAGTTAAGGGGAGTAACTGCATATATCTAAGGTGCTTACGTATTGGCCACGTTTTATTTCGCTTTGCCATTGACATGACCGACCTTTTTGAACAAGATCTTTCATCCACAGGAAGACACCTGAAGATATACTTAAGCTTAAAGGAATGAGAACATACATAACTCCTCCTGCTATGTTACCAAAATAAATGATACTAATCAGGATAACAAAACAAATAATGTTTGTTTTTTTTTCCAATGCCTCATACATAGGCTCATAGCTAACAGATGGTGTGGGATGAAATAAAATGTTAGTCTTTTCATCATTAATTGGTATGCTGGATGTAATTTTATGCTTATTTGGCTCTTGAGAAGCAAATTTATCTTGGTTTTTTTGATATTCCTCACTCGAGTCAGTATTTACTCTCATACTTTCGTTGATATTTGCGTTAGGAACAGAAAGCTTCCGGCCTATCAGTAAAGTGTCATTAAACAAAACAAAATTTTCATTCTCGTCTTACTTTAGGATTATTAACTAGCTCTTTTGAATCTAAATTAGTATCTTCTATTTCAACTTCATTTCCAGTTATGGGATCCGTGACAGTCTTTCTAGATTTATGAGCTTCCAAAATGAGGTTATCATTTGCATAATCAAGAGAATTTGTTTTTTTACTTTTTATTTGATCATCAACTTTTGAATTTCTCTCCTTCTTTTTATGGTCGAGACTCTCGACGAATTTTTGGATGTTTGGAATTGGGTTTGCTCCAGAATAATGACCACCCTTGATTTTATACTGGCTTGTCATCTTTCTTAACAATATTGTGTTTTCTAAAATACTGTGAGCTTAATAAAACTCTCAAATCCGGATCAACCATCCTGACCCCTGATTAGAAAAATGTTATAATATCTGTTGTAGGACAAGTAGGTCTTGGAAATTTCAGATTTTCGAAATTCTAAATGCCAAATGCTAAATGAGGTAGCAAGAAAGGATTCTATTTAAATCATGAAAAGAGGAAGTTGAGATTTCAGTAACATACAATAAAAATTACCTTATAAATGATCGATGACATCATAATTAATTTAATTTTTACAGCTGTAATAAAATCTTTGAGCAGCTACGATTGAATCCTCGAGTTTCTTTGACCAGAAATTTGAGCCAGAAGGTAGGTGTACTAATCAGCTCAACTACTTATGTACCAGAATCCTGAGGCTACTTTCAGATATGTAAAATAAATCGATCCAATAGTTTTGTTATATTTTAACGATTCGAGTATTCTATCCAAAAGATAACAAAAGTGTTCAGAATTAGATAATTAGTGTGATTGAAAATTGGGGAAGAAGAGTGATTGAATTTTGACCAGATCATACTTGATATTTTCTTTGTCACACATACCCCAAGCTTAAGATGAAACTTGGGCTAGACCATAAATTTTTGTAA
Organism: Pleochaeta shiraiana; assembly: GCA_019455505.1. NCBI lineage: Eukaryota > Fungi > Ascomycota > Leotiomycetes > Helotiales > Erysiphaceae > Pleochaeta > Pleochaeta shiraiana. Next base: position 11,530 of record JAHYSP010003654.1, read on the forward strand.
TCTAGTTCCTCAAGGCTTGAGCTATACAATATTGATCAATCAAATATTTATCAATTTCAGGCGACCATGTGATTAAACATTTGAATATCACTTAAAACTAGCCACCGAGACTATGTCACCAGAATCAAAAGATGTGAGTTGATTTTTAGGTAAAAAGAAGGCATTAATGATTATAATTTTGAGTCAAATTTAGCTTTGATTAATAGCGTCTCTGGAGGATAAGATTTCAGTATTGATGATGGATGATTATTTTCTTCTTATTTGACACCATTTATAAAGATGTTTATCACACCGAATTAAACGACAAAATGGTTTCAGTATTTGCACATCAAGCTAAACATAAATCATGTGTTTTAATCTTACAGCCATTGATTATTTTTGCTTGGTGGCTGATGTATGGAGGCTTAATCCCAAATGATTAAGAGAATTCGTAGCAGATAATAGATAATTATGAGATAGGTTTATATGATTGATGAAGTTGAAGCAAGAAATTTTAATCTTTAGTAGTGGAATTGAGAGATGAGATTTTTCCGATCGTTAACCAAATTTGTAAATTGTATCTTGATATGTGTTTCAAATGCTCTGAATTAATTTTGTATTTGACTTGTGAGATATGTCCCAGGCAAAAGCTAGTCGCTGGCTTTCAAATATGATTGCGCTTTAAGATGAGCGAGACAAAATATGCCAAAATACCTTTTGCTTATCGAGACTGCCAAGTAAATTAAGACAAGATCAACCAAAAACCAATTTTGGGACCTAAGGCGAGGCGTTATATGAGGAAATGTCGTCAATACAATCATTATTAACTGGATCATATACTTCAAGAGCTTAGTTGATCGATCCAAAGCATTTTTTCTCTTTCTTTCTCACATTCATCAAATAAGCTTTCTCTACCCACACAATCTTTTCATATGACATGTTACTAAATAAAAAGGATCAATCTTTGATTTAGTAGAAGATCGTCTTAGTAAAGCATTAATAAAAATCCAAAGTATAATCTATTCCATCACAATACGTGTTGCCGTATTATATCAGCAATTCTTAATTGAATCAAGAAAACTGTATGTCGTTGATCAAATCTGGACATTCTTTCTTGATGACTCTAACTAAGTCGAGCTCCTTTCAATCTGTCACTGCTTAATAAATCAGGTTAGGTCCTCAAAATGAGATCTTTTTACCTCAAGGTGCAATTGGGTTCAAGGAAAATAAATTCATGGAACTGGATAAATGATTTAGGGCTGCAACTTATTTTGCTGGATGAAGTGATTTCAAGATATCAGATAATTTTAAGCCCGGCTTACGTCATGAAGCCGCCATTGTGGTAACTCAAATTTTGGCATCACGTGTTAATATTAGACGAGACTTTGACGGTTACTATTACAGTTATGATGTTATTATTATAATCGTTCAGCGCCAATGAGACTCGCGTTCTCGATCTCGATTGTTATTACTAATATCATTACTATCATTATACTATTTAGCGTCTAGGTTCGTGCCATTTACTAGAGCGCATGACCCTAATATGATCCGTTTTATGGGACAAAGGACTCTAAGGTCGGGCGGGACCTCGGAATTTTGGGCGTAACTAAGAAAACGGAATATTGCTGTGCCACGCTGTCTTAAATTTCGGGTTGAAGAGAAAGAAATTGTATGCATGAGAGCGAAATAATCACCATGGCCACCCCGATCACATGGATGGTGATCAGTTGGCCCACTACCCTCGCTCTATCCATCCTGAATAAGGCCACCAGATAAGAGAATGAAATTGGACTGAGAATATTACTCTAGTTCAAGTAGGAATCATCACGGAGAAAAAATCTCCGAGAAAAAATGAAACTGGTCTAGCCATATGGTCAAGGTTTTCACACCATCCGGGGTACCTAGAAGGTCAGGAGTCAGCTCACTCATGGGACCTGGTGGACGGACCTCGAAGGTTACACGTAGTAATTAATCTTTCACACTCGTACGCAGTCACATGGGAGTGCTTACTGAAATTCTTATTTATAGTAATAATCTACCACTTTGAGGGCGTCAATTACTAAAATACTCTGCGAGTCGATGCGGAGACGTCTGGAAATTTTTTCTCTCGTTAGAAAGTAGCCAAGTAATGAGGTAAAATCTTTTTCACAATCCATATTTATCCTCGCGGGCTCAGTCGTTTTCATCTACACAACACTTACCACCCTATTGTTACTTGTAAGAATTATAAAAAAATATAGGGATGAGAGATCAAAGGCAATAAATTACGTGCCAGTAACAGTGGGGTCTAAATAGTCTTCTTCGGAACTCTTATTTTTACTTGGTATCAAGTTACCAATTCATGTGACTGTGATCACCAGAAAAGAACTAAACACGTGACAATGGTAGGATTTGGAAGATGACAGAGATTATGTAAATGAATTGTGATTATTGAGGTAGTTTAATTGAAAATGATTCTGTTAAATTTACGAGTGCAGGAGGGAGATTAATAATGGGGAAGATGACTTTAGAAGGAGATATGTAGGAAGAGAGAGAGAGAGGAACTGGATCCGCAAAGTTAGTGATGGGCCACGCCCAAGGCTTTATTATTATTACTTACAATAAACACCAAGCAATCTCACGGGTTAAATCCCGGCCTCGCACCTTCCTAAGGGAGTTTGGAGTGCCTGCATAGCCTGTGGCTACTAGACACATCTTTTGTCTTCTGACCGCCTAACCGCTACCTAATCTAAATATTTATTTAGCCCGATGAGCTGAAAGGCTAGTAAAATGAAAAAAAAAAAAAAAATGCGTCTTCTTTACACCAGATTGATGTCTGTCATCACAATAGGTAGTTACCATCGAATTTCTCGGGTAATTGAAAGGGTGTCTCGGACGTCTATTTTTCCTTCGCTTGTTATGGCAGTAGAATAGATGTTCTGGCATCTTACCCTCTCTTCAGTCGCAGATCAACAAAAACTCAAGTGTTTAAAGCGGCGGTATTATGCCGCAAAATCTTCATGGCAGTAAAGGTCAGAAATTGGTTTACCAACATTATAACGTGTTAGAAAGTAGATTTCCCGTGGAAGTTTCTCGTTTATACTGATCGCTAGATAATCATATCGCTCTGAGCAGTGTTCATTACAGTATCTTGTAATATCATGCTTGTATTCTTCCTCGAGTTCCCGCATTGATCGAGCCATAGCTATCTCTGTTCAAGTTGTCTCTTGACTAAAAACTTCCTTGGCTAACATGTCTGCTTGCTTGTTGCTTTTGATACCTTGATTTTCAGGAATTTATCTCATCTAAACTGCTCCCTCTCGTACCACAGTGAACCTGCTACATCTGCTCCCCGTCTCACACAACGATTGAAACTCTACTATCTTTTTAGAGCATGATGGATTGAAAGTCTCGGCATATAAATGAAGTGCAGCTTCTTGGTTTTCAAGACATACAGTTACGTTAGTAACAAATCGCGCCATCATATGGAAGCAATCTGCTTATAGCTCTGCAGCTGCTCCAATAATTTCAGCATCATAGGCTTTAGCTATGTTTTCGAGAAAAATCCGATCATTAAGAATCTCTTGAAAGCCGCGATACACACGAACTCTGCTCTTATGCTTCCCCTGTTATTCATAGATCCGTCGGAGTATAGATAAAGTCTAGCGGACCTCTAGACCGCACCTATTGCTCAAATGTTTTTAGATCTTTTTTTGCGTCATGTGGCTCCGATTTCAGTGAGGTTTTTATCCCGATCCATAATAATCCAGGATGACTCTGGTACATCCAGAGAAATCTATGAGTTCTGTCGCAGCCAAATCTAGGGGAAGAGAGAAGAATTAAAACGATGTCTAAGAGAGTATCTCGGGCCTGTTTTGGCAATACGGGCAGCTAATCGGACATGTATACGGTTAGTAATAGCATTTACTAGAATCCAGCTTGCTTCCTGTAAGAGAATGGGGACGAGGGTTGTTTTATATACAGATAACATAGAATGAGCACCACGATTTATCGCGGCTTGTATTTGATCAAATATCTTTTGTAATGTTTTAGGGCTGCACCATGCTTCAGCTCCATAGAAGAGAGTTGAAAAAAACTTAGCTTTGAGCTGCATGCCTAAGTAGTGCAGGATTTGCTCCTCGAGTGGTGTTTCCCAACCGCCTTATATGATTATTTATAATCTTGTCTTTCTGACATGCGCGGTGCGTATTCTTTTTGAACTAAAGTTTCACGTCGAACTACACTTTAAGCTGACTTGTGTAATTATGTAGTGCGATGGTAACATCTCTCACTCTTATAGATAGCTCCAAATACTTTCGCTTTCGATTGAAGTATTGTAGCTCGGTCTTTTTATCATCAAATTTGATGCCATTCTCTGCACCAAAAAAATTTTCTTATCTAATTGCGTTTGCAATTTTAAGTGACATTCATCCGAGCATTTCGCTGACGCTAGAATAGCTGCATCATCTGCGTATCCGAACCTTTCGCGAGAGATTCTTAGTAGAGGTTCCACATGTAAGAAATGTCATAGAGAAAGATATTTTGTTTATCATAAAAAAAAACTACCTATGTTTTTAAACTCATGATTTCACTATATAATGAATAATTAATAGTTGAGTTTTCCTACAGGACCAACTGGCTTATAATATAATAAGAATAACACTAGTCCTAACAACTGATTAGAGTCACCTGGCAAGCTACAGGTCTAATTATTGACAGGAGAAATAAGATGGAAGATACTAGTTAGCTCTTTGGTAAACCCTACATGGTGGGGAGGGAGATCTGCTTGTACTTCATCAAGATAGACCCGTGCTGTTCGTCCAGAACAAAATGAGCCTATCCACTCAACAAAACTGTCAGACAACCCCTGAATTCTAAGCCTGTGAAGCAAGCGATTACTTGAAACACAATCAAAAGTTCCCTTAACATCAAATGTGAGAATCTCTGCTACCTTGTTTTCTTCACATGACTTGTGAAGATCACAGTGTAGAAAAGTAGTCAAAACAACAACAGAGCAACAGGCTATATAGCTGCATTAATTACTGGTTGAAATCTTGAGATTTAGGTTCCAATAAGAGATGTGGCACGCTGTGAGACGTTCAAGCCCCTTACTTAGGCAACAGAGGAAAGATATGGGCCTCTATACATTGAAAATTATACGATCTCTTTTTTTAGGCTTTGGTGGCATAATTACAATCACCTTTTTAAATTCCTGAGGATGTATTTCTAGCCTGATGAACCCATTGTATTGGCGAGCTATTCCTTCGCCCAAAAAACGTCATGCTTTCCTGAGAATAGTAACGACGAGTTCGTCTTCTCCTGGCGAAGTTGAGTTGACTAGACAATTTGCCTTAAATTCCCCCGCATTCAAGATATATTGCCAAAGTATTTTTTGTTGAGCTGTCGCAGGTTCGTCAGGTGAAATATATTTTGTATCATTGTAGCGGCATAATATATTTTGATAAAGGAATAGAGTTTTCCTATGTTTTTTT
>JAHYSP010003660.1:7217-22939 GCA_019455505.1 Pleochaeta shiraiana
GATATAGTACATTTGTTTGCAGCGTCTTATGTGAAAGAAAGATAACTGACTTAAAACGACTGGGGTTTAATCCTTGAAATTCACGACATGATGGGAGTAATCCTGAGTCTACCCATCTATCACTCATCCACTAGCTTTACTATCAACCTATCATCTTCGCTGAAAGTCTAATCTGCAGGGGGTTATTTTCAGGTAAAAAATTTAAACTTTTATTCTTACCATCTGAAAATTACCATTGACCCCAAATAAAATACAGATAAAATATTAAATCATACAATTGTGTATTACAAAAAATTAATGGTCTGTAAGCATACAACAAATTTCAATGGAGTCCTGCTTCATTCTAGTACTTTGTATACCCTCCTTTTACCTTAAAAACTGCCTCACACCTCTCACGCATTGTACCAACCAGATTCGAGAGCTTCTCGGAAGAAATGGAGTCCCGAGCTGCCTCTAGCAGTGCCCATAACTTTTCAGAACGTATACTACTTACCCCATTTAACTCTGGACTTGGTACTTGAATTTGGTTTTAAAGAGCTCCAAAATGACTCGATCGAATTTGGGTTTGGAGGGTAAGGTGGCCACCAGATTGGAGTTATGCACATCTTGCACAGCGCTCCGATTGTTAAGTGAGCAAAAGCAAAGGTGACGAGAATGAAGATTTCAATGGCAGTGGTCAAGAACAAAATTCTTTGCTTGTTAGGCGCTGAGAAACAATGAGTGAAAAAAACTTCTTTTCTTAAGCGATGATTTGAATTATAAAAGACTGGATCACTTTGTAGGAGAGCGGGATGATACATGATAATCAGTCTAACCCTTTACGCAGTAGTCTGAATGGAGCCACATGGGTCCCATGTAAAGATCCATTTTTTAAATAATTCCCTTTTTACCCTTGATATACAACTACTCAAGAGCAGAAATAGCACTGCGATCGGCTGTCTAGTGTCTGCAACTAGACTCTATGCAGTGCTATATCTAACCTTGTAACGGTGTACTGCAAGACCGACGTACATGTAATAAATGTTCTAGCGGGCCTACTCCCATACAAGGATCTGAATTGTGTAAGTCAATTTCCGAATACTAGGCTAAAAGGCTTTGTAAGACCCTGGTAAAATCTATTTGACTTTCACAATTCAGATCCTTGTACGATAGTACGTGGGATATTTATCCAGCTATTGAAGGTTATGAGCGATAGAAAGAAGAGACATCGTTTTTGATTGGAAATTATTTTGTATACATAAATAGGAAATAATTGGCAAGAAAGCTAAGTTTTCCTGCTATGTTTAATGAGAAAAAAAATAATATGATTAATATTTACATGAGGTGTTAACTTCCACCAACTAAAATCGAACGCTATATGAATTACTGTATAAACATGAATGCAGTCCTTGACTTAGTAATAGAAGCTTCTAAATAAAACGATAGCTTGATGTGCTAAGTAGAAACTTGCAACGTGAAGTAAATCTATACCTCTATATTTAAATATAGAAATAGGGTAGTATATCCAAATTTAGAAGTAATACAAAGATTACTGCGTTAGATGTTGTTATGTGGTATAATTATCAGGATACCAGCACCGATAGAATCCGTTCCAAGCTTCGGTTAATTTTATTTAAGTACTGGTAAGCCATTATTCCACTGAAAAAAGGCGTATCCAATTGGTGTACTAAGATTGATTGAGTCAATAGTTAGAAAGTCTCCTAATCAAATTCCTGAAATCTTTGCTTTTATTGCTATTGACTTGTGTTGAAAGGTAGAAAGATTATCATTGGAATAGAAAATAAAGATATTGTTATTTTTCTACAACTACTGTAAGATCGATCCTATTATATACACATTTGTTCAATAAGGAGTCTGAATGAAACTGGATGTCACTTCTAGGTATGATTCGCTTAGCCACATTGGTCGATAAAAAGAATCGTTTAGCGATAACATTTCCAACAACTGGTCAATTTGGTATGGTCACGTATTCGCTGAAGTGCCATAGCTTGAGCAACTTCAAGTGAAGATCATCCACTAGTAACGATATAAACTAGCATTTCATAAAAATCACACTGGTCTTATTTGTTGGAGGAAACAGTCGCGATGGTAAAAGTAGGTTCGGGCGATTCAAACTTATCCACAGATAATTTGGCGGACCAAGAGCGTTGGAATCTACTTTGAGCAGTTTTGTATTTTCCTGAATCATGAGATTATTTTACGAGTTCAATCTGGGCGCTGTAAATATATGAATAGTAGATTGGTCACGTAAGAATATGGCGTTATTACCATTGACTTCCTAGATCAAGGCTTTAACTTGTGTCGATTCAATATCTAGGAAGTCTCCTAGTTCGGTTTGAATTTAAGATTCAAAACCTGCCGAGAAGATACCAAACTTATTCTTTTATGATCCACCTTCTATTTTGGTCATGAAGGGTCACAACTAAGAATCTGATTTATCGGAATATTTTTTTACTTAGTTGAAGGTATTATGTGAATCATCTTTGATGTGATTTTTTACCAGAAATAGGATTTATGACAGAGAAAGTATTAACCAATGAAATTGGTTGATTAGTTCTGCCTCTGGTTCTTTCATTGTTACCTCCATACTTAAACGGTTATGGGGCTCGAATGTTGCTCTTCCTACTTTTGCTGTGTCCCGCCACCGTATATAATAGCGGTATGTACTGTTAACATGGTTTATCTCTAGGTTATGAGAGTTGTGCTCATACTTACCTGAATTTGTTGCAGTAATTACGAATACCATTTGATACAAAGCGTCGTATGTGTTGTTTAAAACACGTTTGAAGATTTCAGCAGGGCGGTATAGCGCAAATTCTAGTTTTAGCACGCCGGAGCATGCAGATACGACGCGGGTTCTAAAAGCTCTGTCGCTTTGATGATCTCCTAGGATGTTTTAGATTCTGCGTGACTCAGTTTTTAGCTATCAAAGGTTACTATTAGTGTTTTCCTCTGGATAAGTTACACTTCTTATTGATAGGATGAGATTCAGCCAGGTGGTCTTACGTCTATTCCACCATTGATCTGTTTCTCAGTATATTGATATGGTATTGCGTTTTTCTTCAAAGGTTATTTCGTCATATTCAAGTATTTCATCGAGGTAGATACCTCTAGCAGTACCTGTGAACATTTGAGAATGTGCGCCCTTTTCATGTTGATTCTCTACACAAGCATCTTTGCAGTTGTTACGAAATATAATTTGAAGTAAAAACAATAAATTCCATCTGCATGTCTAATTGATTCTTTGTAGAGTCTGAAGAATAATTCATGTTGTTTATTTCGGGCTATGTACTATCTTGCTATGCTCTACTTTTTGGGGCGTAACAGTATTGCCTATCCTCTTCTTTGCCTACAGTATTCATTATCTGATTTTTCCAGACTAGTCTTCGCTCTACACAATCTATTTTTGTCTCATGTTTCCCGGCTTAATTATGTTCTCATATTTTTTTTATCTGAGGCCTTATTGTTTTTCTTTTCTTAGCATTTTCTTCCCTTTCCTACCCGTTTTTCAAACTGATGTAAGTTAAGTCTTGCGCGTTGAAGGCGCTGTTGATAGTTATTTTGATTTTGCCGTTATTGAAGAATGCCCAGGAAGAGAATTCATCCCGTCTATTCATGGCAAGTCAGGACAGAAATAGCTTCCATAATTTGTCCCGAAATATCCCTTTGCTCGTTGGGCTGGGTAATAGTTAGACTCTTAGGGCACTAGAACAGAATCTTATTCTTCTTTATTTTCTTTTTGTCTATCTCTATGAGCATTATTCTTCTGCTAATGAATACAAAATCTCACTAAAAAGACCAGTTATAGACAATTAGTCATACTCCTAATACAAAGTATTCATGTAAAGATTGTAGTTTAACCCGAGATATTTGATACATCATCCTAGCACGGATCCCGACTTGAAACAATCATATATCAAATCATCTTATGATATTATTCTGACAAGACTTTTAACATCCAAGAGTTCGAGTTCTTGACTACAATTGTCATGAAAAATCCATCGGAGATGAGAAAATTGCAAAAAATTCTGAGTTGGTTCGCAGAGACTTTTTCAAAGTGGGGTTTTCCAAATTTAGAAAATTATTCTTTAAATAATTCCTATTGAATTCAATAGATACTAATCTATCACTTTCTGGGTGTAAGGGCCTTAAAGTAAATTAATATATCAATAGGTACACACAGGTATATTCAAAAATATTCTCGAGCGGAGAAAGAAGAGTTGCGCGAGGTAAAGCTATTTAAACTGCAACTTGATGGCCGATGATGATTATATATGCTAACAAATAGTTTATAAACAAATGATCACATGTAAAAAAACCCACACAGTCAAATATCAGGCAAAAGAGATGCGATGGAGACCCGTTTCAACCAGAAATGTTGAGCCTCTCTTGAGTAAAATAATTCAGGCCAAGTCTGATGAAAGTTAATCTCATGTTTTCCCAAAGATGATGGATTCGAAATGTATTATTTCTATTACACGCATCTCTTAACTAGGAGGCCTGAACAATGTTTTGATACTATATCATAAAAGAGTGATGAAACTAAAAATGTTTCTAACCATGGACGGTATAATTGAGCCTTCACAATACCAGAGATAATCTATTATTGACCAGTGCAATTAATTTCGAGCAATAGTTTGAAGATTCTATTGGTAGGGCATGGCCATGATCTTTAACTAATTTAACACCTAGGAATAAAGGGTCCCAAAGTCTTAGATTTTTAGTACTTATAAGAGGCAAAAATTGCCGGGATTCTTATGAGGTGAGAGAAGATATGGATTCCGTGATCATGCCGAAGAAGTGAGTGGGTTGAAGCGGTAGAGGCAGATATCGATGTGATTATCTCAAAAGTTTCTAAGTAATTGAGACTAGTGGGTTTAGGAAAGCTCAAGAAACACTGAGATATGCCGTATTCTATTTTCATAGTGGTATTGGTTCTCGAAAGAGTTAATATTTAGTTCTTGAGATAAAGTAGAACTTTGAAATCAGTTGAAGGAAGAGGGAGAAGAATCCAGGACTGAAATAAATTTGAAATGTCTTCTGCCTCCCACTGCACCTTCTGTTAGCATCTACTACTTTAACTTACTCTTAATTCTCAGCCCTTTTCCTGAGAATCGGTGAGAGGCACAAAGTTCCGTTCACCGAAGCGAGGATGAGTTGATGAAATAGTTATAGAAAAGTTTATGAGGTGTTAGAGAGGCCTTGTGGCAAATCCGACTTTTAGGAGAGTTCAATTAGTTGAGGTTTTAGTTTGACAATTAACTTGCACTTACCTTTGATAAATCTTCGCTGTTTCTCAAACATTTGATTCTATAAATCAAATAGACGTATAAATTATTAGTAGATGTGATGTGCATAGATTGAAGAGAAGATAAGGGTTGACCTAATCTAGAATTATTCAGAAATAGAATTCAAACAAACTAATTATACAGGGTATAAGAGTTGCCTCAATCGACCAGAACACTTCTCCTTGGTTTAATCTAGTAGATTTAAGAATTGAATAATTATTTAATTACTTTAGTCGACAGGGGCATGAGATCTTGATACCTGATCATCTGTACTTACTAGTTTTAGTCCATAAGCTTCCTAATATATTCAATCCAAATTCCAAAATCCTCAGTTATTTCTAGCATCCGGCCTAGGTCTGCTACAGTGAGAATCCTTCCTGTGGAAAGGATCTCCGAGTCCCCATCAGAAAATATATTCTGTGCGATAATCTCGATAGCTCCATTTAATTTTATTTCAACATGTAAATCGGCAATTCTATTTCTGAAAGGAAATAAAATGCGTAACCGAGGAAATGGTTGGGTTGACACTAAAATATCTACTTTCATGGGGATTTCAAAATCTAGACTCTTCGCCATAAAAGATTCAAATTCATCAATATTACTTCTTTGTTGAATGTTATTTACTTCAGATGGTGGCGGTAAAGCTTCAGACTGGATTTTGGAGTAATTTTGAAGAAGCTTTGACATGAGAGCATATTGTCTCAGTGCCGGAAGAATTTGGATGAGCTGTCTAGGATGAGAAAATGGTAAGTTCGTCAAGGTCCGTCCGAAGTCTATTTTTTCAAAATGCAACCCTACTCTATGACTACGGAAAGATTTTTCGCCTGATTTAGAATATATGGGAACCTTGATATCTTGAAAAATGCTCCGCGAATCGACGGTGATCTTTTCGGTTGCAATCGGTGGAAAAATCAAGCCATCATAGGTCGTAGTTTGATATATATCTAGTGTTGCTTGCACGGAGTCGTAAATTTGAGCAGCAAAATTGCCAGGAACAATCAAGGGAGGATTAAATTTGGCAACGAACATAACTTCCGGGAAGTTCTGATTTCCTGATTGTCCCAGGTTATCAATGGAGCCTGAATCCGAGGAAAGAAGAAAGGTGCTCTCGGGTTCCAACCAATCTAGTGTCGGATCAGTTCCAGATACCTCGACAGTATCTTCATCAGAGATTTTTTTTTGAATATCTGAAGAAATCCAATCACTTGAAATTCTTATGGGAGTGTAGACTAGTCCAGACATTGTATCGCATTCGATGAGAATTGACCAAACTGTGCCTTCAGTTTTGGTCTCAATTCTCCAGAGATTCTGCCAATAATCCAAGCTTAATCCAAGCCTATCTCTTGTATGCATCACTGGTTTCCCGCTCTTAGTACACATTACAAATTTTTCAACTTGTCCAATTTCTTCGACATCCGTTAGTCCTTTGATTTCCCAGTTATATAGTCTTTCTAAGCTCTCATAAATCCCGGAGATAGCTTCATGACAGTTTAGACCAGGAAGAATACTCATCTTATCCAAAGCAGCTAGGCTTCTTAAGTTTCTTGAAAATTTATCAAGCATTTTGGTTAATGGGTTTTCATTTTTTTGAAGTCTGATATCTCTCAGCAAGATCTCATTTGCTTTCTCGGTATGTCGCGTTACAATTTCAGGGCTGTCTGGGAACGTGAGTGATACACTTTTAACCGTATTGTCACACAAGTCAATGTCTAGAGCAAGAGTGGAGCCGGCGATGATAAGTGTTCTTGTGTTGCTTCCATGGGATTCCCAAAGACATTCAAAACCAACCAGTCGTGCCAGTCTTTCAATTCCTGGTTCACTAACTCTACCAGCATTTTGCTTAAGTATATCACTAACTAATTCTAGTTTTCTCCGTCTTTCTTCTTCGTCGTCTCTTCTCAAGCCAGGGACTCCACCCAAGCCATCAAGTACTAAGTCGCTCAGGCTGCTAATCCCACCTAGTGCCATAGCTGCACTAGGGCTATCATATGCAGCTCCAAACGATCCTGTAGTACCATGATTAAATATCGTTTGTGAGTTTGCAGGCGATTTTTTAATTTGTTGGGGCGAGGGTACAGTAAATTGTGCACCATGAGGTGTAAATACTAGGTGAGAGAGATGGTTTGACGAAGAAAATGGTGTGGATGCAGGTGGCGTAGCAGTTGCTTGCATTGATGTATGCTTTCCGGGTGTTGGCGTTGCCATTGTGGTAATTTAATTACTTGTGCCGTAGAACTGTGCCAAGAGAGATTATGATGGAGAGACCTAGATTGAATGAATTAGAAGTTTATCAAAACCCAAATAATAAGCAATTATAATAATGCATAAATATGGGTGGAATAGAATATCATGCAATTTATCATGCAGCATATCATAGAAATTAGTCAGCTAATATTTTCAAGAAAGTGCATAATATCCACGTTGGATTTTTACGAGGGTAGCATAAATAAACGTATTTCAACATGCATGTATTAGTTAAAATTGTTTATCTTACAAGTACATCATATATCACCAGCTCGGCTTCATTAGGTTACTTAAGTCGGGCTTCTTTCAAATCAATAGAACATGGAGCTTGAAGTAAGTCAAAAAGATGAATAATCGGGCAGAGGAATTGGAGGTGAAAGTCACGTGATATGTTTTCTCTTTGAATCAGAACTAGCGTCACACTAAATGTACTGTTTTATTTTTGAAAGGAACGCGAGTATTTTACGATGCTGCCAAGAAATTCGTTGCTGAGGTCAGATGGATGACAGGACACTCTACATATTCGGAAAATGAAGAGGCAGACGCGGAAGCACGTGAAGTATTCCGTAACCTACTGGTAAGACAAACTTCACCAAATCATGTTACATAAGCATACCTGCGCCGACTAGAACTAAGCTAACCACCCCCTTCTTCGTCACCCTCCCAACATTTCGACAACCCGTCAATCTCAGTACCAACTTTTTTAATCGCGATTATCTCAATAACGTTGCTGTTTTAAAATCTGCGCTTCGGGTGCACTCAAAAACGGTCAATATAATGATAAGGATTCTTTGTTTACAACATCACCCTGAAGACCGTGTAGACGCTTGAGCTTCAGGTTGCCCGAAATTGACTGTGATATTATTCACCCTTGCAAACCTTTGATTCTGATCTAGTTTTATTCTTTTCCTCGCTCGAGTATTCTTATTTGCAATCTCCAGCAGATGTTTCAACCATCTTTTTTCTGATTCTAGGGCTGTAACGCGGGTATTGGCCTGCATAATTGCCTCGTCACATTTACCAAGGTGCGCTCGAGTCAATTTGGGAATATTTTCCGACTTTTGAACCGATTTCTGGGCTCGATGTATATCTAAGGCGTTCTTGGGAGTCTGTAGCCCCAATTTACATTCATCTTGCGCTTTTTGAGTTCTTGTAGGGGTGCGTGGCTCACCTATAATCTGAGATGACTTTAATGCTAGCTCAGGGTTTAATGGAACAAGACCTGTGGCCCTCCATCCTGCTCCAATTATCCTCTTCGCTAAGCCCTCTTCTCTAGCTTTATGGTAGTATCTTATAAAAATTTCTCTCTTCTCAGGTGCTGCGTCATCCAGGGCAGAAAAAGCGGAAATTTGACGACGATATTTGAATTTTATAACCGAAAATGGTGCCAAATCTAGAGGTTGCAGGACATGAGATGAATTAGGTGAAAGGTACAGGAGATGGATTTTATTTTTCTTAAAAAGTTGCATGAACTCAAGATAGATATGTCTACCATGTCCGTCGAGGATAATGAGTTGGGTTCGATCGTTTAAACAAGGCATGGGTATGAGTATAGGCTTTAACCATTCATTTCAGATCGCTTTTGATGTATGCTCATTCTCAGAAGTGGTGTAAAACCAATCTGGAAATGACTCAATGGGAAACCAAGCGGTTTGGAGGAGCTTCCCCTTGAAAATTACCAGAAATCTTGATTTTCAGCCATCAGCTGATACGACTTCGATCATAAATATCTATTTTAGATTTTCTGGACTTTTGACATATGTCTTCTTTTTTATAGAGCTAGCAAGTACTCGTCAATTGTCACACACTCTCAGTGCAGCCCCAGTTTTACCCAGATTTTATATATCGGAGAGCTTGATATCGAACTCCCTACAAATCCGATTAAACGAATCTAGTAAGGCTTTTATGTCATCATACTCAGATGTATTTAATCTAGAAGACTCGAGCTGTCTTCCTATCACAGAGTGCACGTCACAGTTGCGGCAGGTGAAATGTGAAATCCAATCTTTGCCTAGCGGCTAGTGATCTCCTTTTTCCCTCAGAATTTTGCAATTCATTTCACGAGTTCTAGCATGGCCGAATGGACTTTCTCTAGCATCTTCATCAAGAATCCACTCGACTAAAAAATTTTCTTGGCCTTAGATTAATCTTTGACGATGCTGGTGTGTAATTGCAGGACTCCTCAATCCATTCAAACTAGAGCTTAAAGTACTTCGAGGTATATCATATGCCTTAGCGGCAGCATTTAGATGAATAAAAACACCATCGCAATAGTACTGAATAGCTAACTCAATCTATGTCTCAGAATATTTCATTTCGATAAAATGTGGGGGGAGTAGGTTAGTATTAAAAAGGTTAGTGCTGAAATTGACAGGTTGACAAAATATGGTGGATGACGAAAAAGGGGGTGGTTAGCTTAATTGATCAATGGTGATCAAAAGTATGTCCAGTCCGGTATCGTGATTTGGACCTACAGATGCGTAGATGAAAGCCGCCAGAATTTTCACTGCCTAAACGCTTATTACAAGTACTCATGACGACCAGATCGAGCCACGGAGATTTTGCGGCATATCATCGCCGAGTTCATCACGAGAACACAAACTTGAAGTGTGTGTAACAGATCAGGTATAAAAAGCATTGAGCATTCTATTAGATGATGGTAGTTAATATTCAAACTATGGAGAGCTATTTTACAAGAAGTTCACATATTTATATACATTATTAGGCCATCGCTGAGATTGCACCTAGATTCCATCGAGATGTTTCTAGAAGTTACAGTTTAATACCTTTTTTTTTTTATCATTTAATGTGTATGCAGCCTCAAGGCTATGACACATTAGCAATCTTTATATACACAGAATGATTCAACTTGACAGTAGGTACACTTATGCCTCAGTTTCCATTTGTAGATGCCACTACGAAGTATGTTCGCTTTTTCTTCGACAACAGTCTCCCCTTATCCGTGAACACCCATCCAAGGAAATTACAAACCCTGGATTAACCAGACTTACCTCCATCATCCTGTACACCTCCACCGCGAGATTTTGGAAGGGTCTGTTGGATTCGAACCAACCATCTCCTGTCTCAAATGGGGTACGTGCCTAGTGTTGTTATGTAGTTATGAGAGGTATCGTGATGTTCGCTTTGTATGACAAATATCAACGTGAGTGAAGTGCAGGGTGGTACATCTGAGTAACTCTAATATTATATTTATTCTTTTACCACATTAATGTATAATTGTGAATAGATTAGTATATATATCAACTAGAGTAAACCTATGATCAATACAATGTGTCCTAGATAGACATTTATCTTATTACTATGTACACAACCAAAATATCCCTAATCACTATGGTTAAGACCTAAACCTAATTGAGGCGGATGTCTGTTGTGAAGTGATCCGGCGGATTCTCCTGATCTGAAATCACCAATATTTCTCGCTAGACCTATTTTGGTCTGCAATAAATATTGATTACTCAGCACGAACACCACCTACGCCTGCCTCAGGTGTTTGATCCCAAAACTTGGTATCACGTGACCTAAACAGATCAGCATCACAACACCTAGGCTACCCAGAGTCTACTTGGGAGTACGACCCGGACGGTATACCACAATACCATCTGACCCGCCTAAATAAATTGTTTAGCAGCAGTCTCAACAGTAGGTAATTTTTTTTGGTGATCCCTGTCGAGTCCAGCCTAAGGTTATTTCACCGCAAGTCTCGTGCCCTAGAATTCACAGTTTATTAATCAATCAATTAATCAATATCAAAATAAAGTGAAATTATGTAAGATAAGCAAATGTGTGGCCGATACGCTCTAGGCCTTGTAGGTCTAAATAATTGAAATCCAGTCTTCAAAGCATTAATGCTAATTGAACAGAGGCCTCGCGAAGTTTATAACACTCTCGAAAATGAAGGAATGGATGTTGACGAAGCCCCGGAGGAGCAAGGTGATAGTAAGGACTGGCCCAATTATAATATTGCGCCAGGCTATCATGGATTAGTTTATCTTGCACGCAAGGATGAATCAAATAAAGCTCACCTTCTAAATGATAGTGTCCTCGTAAACAATACCAAAGAAAAAGGTTTAGCTGTGACACAAGAACACAAGATCTCTGATGAAATTCGGTATAAACTCCAGGTATTTACAAAAGTACCATTCAGCTTAACTTCTGTGTCTAAAATAACTTAGTCAATGACTTGGGGTTTAATTCCGTTTTGGGTAAAACATCAGCCTGATTATGGATTTCTATTGAAGACTATGAACTGTCGAGATGACTCTTTGATGGCTAACAGTGGCATGTGGAACTTAAGTAAATGCCACAAAAGATGTGTTGTTATTGCGCAAGGATTTTACGAATGGTTGAAGAAAACAGACAAGATTCCACACTATGTTCACAGGAAGGATGGAAAGCTTCTTTGTCTCGCCGGCCTTTATGATTGCGTTCAATATGATGGTAGTACTCGAAATATTCATGTTCAACTTTCTATTCTAACTGGCTTTCAGGCGATGGAGAAATACGTTACACATACACAATAATTACCACAGACTCGAATAAGCAGTTAAAGTTTCTTCATCATCGAATGCCTGTAATATTAGAAAATGGTTCAGCTGAAATACGTTCATGGCTTAATCCCAATCACTCTACTTGGTCTCAGGAACTTCAATCCTTGCTGAAACCGTTCAATGGTGAGCTAGAAATTTATCCTGTCAGCAAAGATGTCGGTAAACTATCAAAAAATTCACCAAGACTCATTATACCAATCGCAAGCAGCGAAAACAAGTCGAATATTGCAAATTTCTTTAGCAAAGGTGTTTCTAAATGCGCCTCCGAGCCAGTCATATCAAAGTATGAGAGTGAGTCAATGACTGAGCTCATCAGAACCCAAAATAAAATCAAAAATTTGCATCAAATAGAGAACAAGAGTCAGGATAAAATTGGTCATATGAGTGAGAAAAACACAGTTGCACTAGCAGATTCACAAAATATCTATAAGCCGAATAAAAAGCGACAACTAATCGAAAGTCCTACTGATTATGGGAATAAAGTCTCTCGAACGACTTATAACCCAAGAAAAATCAATTTACGAAATCCACAAAGCCCTTCAAAGGTTCACAATTTGAGCAAGGGCAGTCAAAAAATCACCAATTTTTTCAAGAGCTGATCGAATTCAAGGCATCTCTAAATTTTAATCGAAAAAAATAATAATGATAAAGTAGTGTAATGTCAAGAAAAGCTCAAAACTTTCACCCAAAACTGGCCATATTCTTTCATTTAATCAATATCATGGATGTTTAGCTTGGCCTTAAGATATTGTCTGGCTCTTTTTCTATAATATCGCTTAGTTTTGAGCTACTAAGCTCTCCAGACTACAAGAAAACCTGACCAGCAAGAACAAGGTTCGGCCTTGAGTCTTCCGGATTTAAGGGTTGCCATACCTGTGCGGACTAAGGTTACTAAGTAAAGATATATTTATGGGATCTAAGTTCATTCAATAATCAGTGGAAGAACGAGTGACTGTACTCGAAAATATTCAGGAGAATCTCAGGATCTGATGCCAAGTCGTATTTTTCATTTCATATCACTCCATATAAATCAATCATGAATTCTCAATTTTTGTCAAGAGTTAAAGCGAGAAAGTATTATATTTTTCTGCGAAACTCAAAGAAATGTCCTGTTACTACTTTATTGGCGACTTTAAATAGTCATGTTCAAATATTCTGACTGTCTGATTTGCGATAAGTTAAGTTTTGCAACCCCGAGAGATTTCCGGCATTTTCTCTTGGCATTCTGCTTCAAACTACAGTTACTCAACTAAATATTGAACCTACTAAAACTGCTGTCACAAGATGTTTTAGAAGTGTAAGGATGTATGTATGTATTTTTTTATCCATTTATGTTCGTTCTATTTAGGTCAGGGACTATGCAGAACAGTGGTTCTATCCAGGTAATCTAACCACGTTTTACCATTTTTAACTCGATGAGCAGTGGGACTTTCAAATTAGTTAATTTGGATTCCAATGCGAAAAAATCAAAAGAATACAAAACTTCAAGAGGAACTTCACAACTTATGATGCTACTGCCAATATTTGTCAATCGAAGCGCTTGCTTACTTCAATATCTAAATACCATTTTCTCGAAGCAATCTTAGTTTCCTGATGTATTTCAGTGTTGCATTTGTTACTTCCTTTGTATGAAGCAGGAGAATTATCGAAGTTCGCCGCGACCTAAGCTCCCAAATGATTATTTTTCTCGGCTTTCTATTTGTTGTACTCCAGAAGCAAATATCTTAGGGTCTGTTTTGCTGCTCCATTGCAAGAGTATGTATATTTGTCTGGGCCCTTTTTATCCTGTGTATCTAGAACTCGAAGTTTTCGTGTCCAAATTTTAATTGGAAAAGGGCCGATGCTGTAATTCTATTTATTTTGCGTGGAAAATTTATGCTTTTAGTCAGCTGAATGCCATTTGTTCCTGTATATGTTGATCTATTCTGGATAAATGCTTTAAGATTGTATTCAGTGTACTTTTTACATCACTCGTATAGTGAAATTTGTCTTTTTTTTTCTTTTTAGCTGTACTAAAGAATGACTAATGGGGAGAATTTTTGAGTGTGTCTGACACTGAATTCTTGGCAAGCCTGTCTGTCTCTTCGTTATCTATATTTGTTTATACAGGTAACCAGTTGAAGGAAACATCAGACATTCCGTTTACTAGAGCAACTTTCGAAGCTTTGATTGCCATAATATAGTATGAGTGGCCTGGTTTCTCCGAGCATGAAATTAACCTTTTTAGGACTGTCTGACTGTCAGAGAATATCTTAATGTTGTGGTTGCTAAATTTCACGGTTTTCAAAATGAACGCTTGAGCAGTTTTGTAAGTACAGTATGTTCAAAACAAAACTCTGAGGAGCGTAAAATCTAGTGGTAGAGATAACTAATAAGAATACTAATTAATAGGGTCCCGTCTATCTAACTAGCCATGCCCATTCTATCTCAATTAAAAGACGCTAGATCTTGAAAGTTCCATTTATTTGATATTTAGAGTATTAGCCCGTAGCCCCCCTACAAGTCTCTTAGTACCTTTGACTGCGCTAGCCAACTTAGACTACAGATATTCATCAGATTACCAGCCATTACACTAAATGATATTTGGTATGAATTAAGCTTTAGATTACTCACGAAAGTTTCGAGATCGCCATCAAAATTTTATTTGGCTATTGCCAATATTCTCGCTTTTCCTTGATAGACAGTATTTGAATGATGAAGATCATTTTTGTCAAGCCTATGATGATTCGTTGGAGACTTTGAATTTCTAAAGCGTCAGTGCAAGCGTCAATGGAAACGTCAATTGACTTGGTACCTCTATTCTTGTTCATTTCAATACCATGCGACTGAGCTTCATCTTCTTTGTCATTACCATCAATTACTGCAATGTTGACAATGGAAATTAGCTTGATTCGTCATGGTTTTACTTTGAATAAATCGATTTTTTTCAGAACTGTCTGGCCAGATATTTTGGACTAACGCTTGAGCCCTTTCTATCTGCGTAAGATTTTTTGTATAAGTGTCTCTTGGATAAGTTTGGTTTATGTTGCTACACACGGGATGATTCATGATTCTGTGGAAGCTGCTTTATTCTGAGGGTATATCTTCGAGTCAACTCATTCAATCTTACTTCAGGTGGCACGAGGCCTTAAACCATTCCGATAGCTCTTACTGGGGCTTTCCTGAAAACTCCAAAATTTTTTCTCATTGCCAGGTTTTGCAAAATTTGGAATGGTGTCGTAAATGAAGCTTGATTCTTACACCAAATATGACTCCAATAATAAGAGACAGTGTTTACACATAAAAGACTGACTTACCGAATTGAGTGAGTCGACAAACCTTTTCCGTTATTTGTTGGAAGCGCCATGCGGAAAAACAAATTTTTAGCTTGTGAGACTTGGATTGATACGTTATTTGAATGTTAAATTTTTATCAAATTAGATCCCTAGCCATAGAACAAAATCTTTGAATTTAAGTTTATTCTCGTTTGGGGGGTTTATTTTCGACAACTGGGCTTCTCGGGGCTTGATAAATATAGTAATTCTATTTTTTTTTTTTTTTTTTTTTTTTAAAAAAAAGTCTAATTTGATATGATTGGAGGCCCCTATGCCAAAGAATCTTTGAGATTCACCCTCCATAACTC
>JAHYSP010003669.1:4378-17695 GCA_019455505.1 Pleochaeta shiraiana
CAGTTATGAGTGAGGAAGTAGTGCAATCATACTAACTTGCGAGTGATAAGGATGCAATGACTTAAGAAAGAAGTTAATTAAGATATTTACACACTTCTTTCTTAAGTCATTGCATCCTTATCACTGGCAAGTTAGTATCATTGCACTACTTCCTCACTCATAACTGTAACAGTATCGGCTTTCTTCAGTCTAATGACGATCGACAAGCAAAAATGACAAACATTCATTCCCAACACATATTTGTTGGAAATTATTGGTAAATTGAATTTGATTGATGCTTTATGTATTATATATTTTAAAGAGCACACTCTATCTAGGCTGGAATAATTCTCTGCTATAAAGTGAAAATATTTATCATTTAGGTTGGTAAATTTATTGATGGACTACAGCAGTTTCGTTCGAGTCATGGTGTCGCGTACCAACAGCCTACAATACGGACCCCAAGTTTTGTTAAATTTATGAGATTGTATTTGACGATCGTGAGGAAGTTAGCGTTGGCTGTTAGACCAAATTGTAAGATATCTGTTGAACGAGGGACAATTATTATCGTTTTCTCTTACATTTTAAGTGTCTACATAAATGGTATTTATATACATATATTCCTTTAGATTCATGATCATCTCATATGATAAATTAATTGAGTCAATTTTACACCAATCGAATCACTAATACCGATAATGATTAATTGTCATGTTTGATCAGTTTCAACAAGTTTGATAAGTTTTACCATGCTTAGATGTTTCTGTTGAAATGCCAACAATTCGAAATAGATGAGGGTGTTAATAGCTCTAGTGCGGAGTAAATCTTGTTTTGGAGTAACTCTGATGAGGATCATTGCTTATGCGAATTAGTTCTTGTGTGGGGGCAGTTCTAGTGCGGGAACTAACAGCAAGAACTAAGACATCACCTCAATCAGGATCTATCAACCTCACCAAATTACCTCTGCGAATAAGCAATCACCATTTACTAATATATCCCCTCAGACAAAGCATTTCCGGAGAAGAACCTGAAAGTTACACTACCATTACAATCTGTTGATTTAATAGACTGGGGATGAGTTGGTATCCAAATAGAGACAGAGAATGGACCTTGAGATGAATACTCAACAAATTCAACGAGTCTTTCACTTCTTCATCCTGGATTGTTGGGAAAGAACCAAGAGCAGCATTTGTAAATAAATAGCAGAGCTTCATCTTCCATAGAAGAATAATCTAGAACGAGATGGTGAATAATATATCTTTTATTTTGATATACAACCCAAATCCTCTCTACTATAACAATTCCTTTCTCTCATAATACTTACTTCCATTCTATTGACAAAAATACAGATTCTTACTGTCCTCAGAGTTAAGTTATCCTTATCTATTACCCCGTGGCTATTTGCACCAAATGAAGTATATCAACTCACCATAACATAATTTTAACAGTTTCAGAATGTCAGACCAGTTTCAACAAGTTTCACAACAATTCATCCCAACATTTTAAGGAATTAAACGATCCTTGTCGGGAACACAAACACTAGTTGAAGTAGAATGTGACTCAGACACAAACTACCCATCTTCCAATAATATTTAGAAACTAATAGATTAATGTAGAATATTCTATATTTTGGAAGGTGTTTCGAGCATTTTCGATCAATATGAAAAATTGAAATTCTATGGAGTTCGATGGGATTCGAGGGAGCGCATCAGAATACCTGTGTAAGACTATTCTCTCTATGTACATAATCTTCACGCACTTAGTTTTATTTACTTAATACAAACTTTATTCTTTAAGTTATTCGAGTTGAAGACTTTCACAAAAAATTCTTAAAAATATCCTGCTTTTGAATGTTTCTCTCCCACTGGCCATTAGTCTGTCCGTCCTCGAGTCCTGACTTATACGAGAAAAGACTCAGACTATACATTCTCTCAAGAACGCCCTACCTGACAGAGGAATGTAGGAAAAGGGGATCTTCTATTTCTCTCTATTCAACCACCTCGAGGCCCACTGTTTAAATTAAGTGCTACTAGCAGTTTAGAGATAGCGTTGTGTACTCAAAGTGGTCTGCACGGACACGCTAGTCTCCCAACAGTTAAACTCTAAATTATGAAATACGCTAAGCCGTATACGATCAAATCAATAGAACTCTTAGCGTTAGATTACTACAGTATATATAGTTAGCACTCTGTGTCTAGATGGGAGTAATTAACAACTCCACACTTCAGATTTACAGACTCATATTTGTGCCACTCTGTTATTTCTATTATTTGTGATAGTTTCTGTTATTCTAATAATTGTGACTATCTAAACCAAGTATAACAACTTGTTGCTATCCACAAGCCCCAAAACTTCCAAAACTCACAACTTTACTTTTAGCAATCAATATTTATAATGCCCCCTCTGGAGCCACTAATCCAGATGCAGGCGTAGACTGTCTACTTTCACTATCAAGAAATTTTACCAATACAAACATAGTTCTTACCGGAGACTTTAATCTTCAACAAAAGGACTGGCATCCATCTTATTTAGGATCATCTTCTCCACCATCAGAAGATCTAACTGAATGGCTCGAAGCCAAAAACCTCATATTAATCTCCGAAGTAAATGTTCCAAGATACAATCGGGGAAATGTATTAGATCTTAGTTTCGCATCACAAGAGCTAGTTGGCCAAGGAATCATGTCCTCAGTCAAAAACGAAGTAGGGGTGACCTCAGATAATTCACCCATGCTAATAACAGTTCCAGGCTTCTCAAAACGGCTGGCTCCAGATACTAAGCCTCGACTCGTGACGATTGACGAAAAAGTTTTTCTTAGCTTACTTAAAACGTAGATACAGGACTCAAACACTCCTACTCAAAAGCCAGAGGGGTAAATTGAAATTAGGGCGGAAAAAATGATCAGGATCTTCAACTCTCATTTTTGGGATCAGCATCGCAATATGTACCACATAACAAAGGGCAACCTTAGTAGGACCAGACTTGAAGGGGGGCCAAAAAGAAATTCCGCGAAGTCTCTCGTTATAGCACTCCTAGCCTAGCTGATAGAAAGGCTTATAGAAAAGTAGTCATGAAAGCAAAATTAAATTTCTTTCGGAAAGAGCTCGAAGAAGCCAGTAGTGCAAGGATGCTTTTGAAATCTCAAAATTGCACAAGAGTAATGGAAATTTTCGCACCCCGCCTCTAGTGGATCCACTCCACCCCTAAAAAGAGCCAGATGAGACATAAGGGAAAAACGAGATATCTTAATGAAAAACCTTTTGTAATCAAACAGATACAAATGAAATATCTCATCATATACCTACCGTCGCGCCTAGCTCCCTTCCATTTCCAAAAATTACTGAATTTGAAAAATATCAGATGCTATAATTGGTCTAGCATGGCCTCTTATTTCGGATATTGTTCTAGACCTTTTCTAAGCCTGTATTGAAGTGGGGTATCATCCTCAAAGTTTTGGTACGGCAATTCTAGCGATTACTGAAAAGCCAAATAAAATAGATAGATTATCTGTCAGATCATACCGAGCAATTGCCCTCTTGTCGGTATTAGGAAAGGGACTTAAAAGGCTGATAGAAAGGCGTATTTCATGGATCGCAATCAAGTATAAAGTACTTGCTCGTCAACAATTTGGTGCACTGCCACTACGGTTATCTTTAGATCTTACAACATGCTTAACACACTATGTTGAAGTCGCGATGACCAAAGGCTGGACTGCGTCAATTGTTACTCTAGACATTAAAGGAGATTTTGATGTATTATTACCTGGAAGACTAGTACATAGGCTAAGAGAACAAGTCTGACCAAGCCATCTCTGCAACCGGGTATCCTCTTTTGCAAGTGAGCGCAAAGTCTGTACTCGACTCGATGGTGAAGTAGGACCTCTAGAACAGAATGAATGGGGACTACCACAAGGCTTTCCGATCTCACCTATCCTATTCATGTTATATTTATCCCCTCTATTTAAGCTAGACAGAATGAGAAATTATTTTTATTATGCGGAAGATGTTGCAATTATAACTGCCTCATCAACCTCAGAAGAGAACTCGAAGAAAATAGGTGAAGCTGTGAATCAGGCTTTACTGTAGTTCAATACTGAAGGACTAATATTCAACCCTGGGAAGTCCGATCTACTACATTTCAGTAGAAAACATTGGGATAAAGACAATAGCTCCTCTGTCACTACTTATGAATTCATAGTTAATGTCATTCAGGAAAAACCTTATCTGAAATGGTTTGGAATCCACTCCGACCGAAAGTTAAGCTTTAGACAGCACGTAAGTATACAAACATCAAAGGCTCTAAAAGTAGCTAACGCCCTCTGATGCTTCGGCAATACAATTCGAGGGATATTCCCTCAGTTATCCAAGCAATTAATAAGTGCATGTGTCCTTCCAATTGCTCACTATGGTGCACCAACATGGTGGCCTAGTAAATTCAAGAAAAAGGGGAACCGAAATATTTGCAATAGAGTCGGAACACATCTGAATATGTTAGATAAGGTTTATAGAGCAGTGGCTAGAGTCATTCTACAAGTATGCCGTACCACTTCTTCCATAACTCTGTACCGAGAAATGGGATTTAGTACAGCTAAGCTCACGTTAGAAAATCTACCAAGAATAGCCGCCTTACGGATCAGGAGATCAGATTCTTCTCACCCTCTTTACATTAAATGTAGTAAGATCATTACTGGACTCTCAAAGACACGTTTTGCCCGTGCAGCCAAAAAGATTCTATCTTCGGAACAGGTTTGATGCATCTAATAGGCTTACAAAAGTAATCTTTGAATTTTCCGGTTCGCCCAATAGAAGAGCGAACATCTTATACAACTTTCTCAGTAGCCTTCCTAATTGCGACATACTAGTCTATACAGATGGGTCCAAACTTCCTGATGGTAAAGTAGGTACTGGATTTGTCGTCTTTCAGATGGATCGTCAGATAATTTCGGGGTCTTGTCTATTATGTAGAAATAATGAAATTCATGATATTGACGCGCATGCTGCACTCCGGGGTATATGCCGCATTAATCTTCCCAAAAACTCGCTTCGCCAATAATTTGTGGCTATTCATCGACAACCAAAATGTCGTGATGTCACTCTCGAATTATGAAGACATAAAATCCTCTAAAAATATTTTTGATCAGATTATAGAGACTAAAAATACATGGAGGCCCCGAGAGCGACTGCATCATACTTCAGAAGGAGAAATAAATATCTGCTGGGTATCTGGACTCTTTGGAATGGAAGGAAATAATTTGGCAGACTTAGAGGCCAAGAAAGGAGTTCCTATTCTCCTTCAAGAAGAACAACCTGAGCATTCTCTTATTTTACTATGTAAGTGGCATAATACGTATACACAAGAAGCCAGAAAAATCTGGTGGAGTAGCCATATATCTAGTAACTACGCCCAGTTAGAGATAAATGATGCTCCCTCATTTCCAAAAGAGCTTCACTCGAGCATAAAGACCTTGAGTAGAGTAATTTCTTTCAGAACAGGACATAGGGATTTCGCTTCATATCACAACCGTTTTGGTCACACAGAAGCTAATTTACGATGTCAATGTGGTTCCTTAAAGGCACACTTACACTTCTTTTAATGTAGAATTTTACGTTATCGAGGGCATCTCCCTATTGAGTCTATCAACCACTTGATACCAAAATTACTCGGAACACCAGAAGGAGCCATCACTCTAATAAAGGGGCTGGAAAATACCAATTATTTTGAGCAGATATGCACTCGTTGAGGGTTTCTCGCGGAAATTATACCATACTAGTGAATTTATCGGTATCTAGAAAAGAGAATGATTGGAAAAGAAGAACTTCACTACACAGACCAATAACCGGGGGACTGAGGTCTCATATCTCGTTACAAATATACTTTTTTATGCTTTATGTGTAGTTTTGCTTGTAATTTTAGAAAATCCCCACATTTTCTGATAACGTGGTTAGTAATTTATATTGACTTAGATTAGTCCATAAGATCAAGGGCCCCGGTCCTAGCGTCCTAAGTCCCTTTCTGGGATTGGAGGGCACTTGTCCGTAGACGGGTTTTCTCCACACAGATGTTAAATAGGATCATCATCATACTGTATATCTACCTACCTCTTCAACAAATAAAGACAAGATAGACTATACAAAAAAATCGTTTCACAAATCAGCGAGATTTTATATAGATGCTTAAGTAAATATTAATTCATCATACATTCATTTTCTCTCTTACTTGATACGTTACTTAGAGCTGTGCATAATAATTTTTTCAAGTTTATCCATTTCCTCCTGATTGTAAATTTCTATAAAATTAAATATGCACATAAAATGAGTAGCAGAATAAAAGCTAAATGTGCAGAAAATAAATACAGAAATACATATTAAGATTAAGTGTCACAGTCTGAATAACGGCACTTGAGCAGCCTGGTATTCAAAGGTATTCAATTTTCTTCCTATGAGAGAATCTAAAGGAAGTCTATCGAATGAAGAGGTGTCATATGTATACATTTCAAAAGTCTCTGTCTATTCTCTATACCTAGTCGTCAAGACGTCGTTGTTGTTACAGGAACCATTCAGCTAACTAGCCGTTACATTAAGGAATTTGCTAAATAGTACCCTTTAATCTACGCTAGCTCTCGTTGTCGAAAAGGTAAAGCAACGCCTAGAATTTTTTCTGACTTCATTCAATGGCGCCATTGTATCTGCAAAAAATTGGTTGCTTCAGAGAGGTGAGAATTATTAAAGATTTTACTCGTGAACTATCTTTATTTATTTATTTATTCAATTTCAGGTCCTAGGCATAAGCCATAATGTCCACTTTAGGTACTGGACCGGCGGAGCCGGTCGGGATCATGGCCTCAAGCATGCCCTACTCGTTCACGCCCGCTATTTAAAAAGAAAAAAAAAGTGTAAGAGAAATATAAAAGGAAATAAAATGAGATAAAAACAAAGGAAAAGGAAGAATAGGAGAATAAAGAAAGACACAAATTTTAGGATTAGTCCAGCATTTCTCATACCAAGCTCTAACCCGCCATTTCAAGTTCTGGCATTCTATTGAGTACTCACCTCGCGTCCAGCAGGATAAGATGGATGTTTGGCCACTGAAGCAACCTGTAATCCGTAAAAATTCTTTAAAATTCTTAAAGCAATCATGTCCAAGAAGATATCTTCTGAAGGTATTCATATTCATACCATTACGGAATTTCCGCGTTTGATTTGCGTGTTGACGACAAAACATAAAGTGGGCTGGGGTAGTTTCCCGTCCACAGATGCATTCTAGATTGGCGTCTGCTTGATGTAAGCGACGATGATAGGCCGCGAAGTCACCATGTCCAGTTCTGGCAGCTATTAGTCTATGTAGAAGCCGCCGAGATAGCGCAAGTTCAGGGGGCTTTCTGCGACGCATTATTAAATCTAAGTCTTGGTATCTAGGAGGACAAACATCAGATCACCATTTTTCAACTAATTGTTGACGACGTTGCTGCATCAGTCGGCGCAGAAAGGCCAGGGTAAGATAACTAGGCTGAGTTTGTCTTTTAGGAAGATTTCTTAGAGCAGTACACGCTTCTGCATCTGCTTCTTCATTTCCCCTAATTTTTGAGTGTCATGGCACCCATCTGGACTCTGCCTTCATATTCTTGGCTAAAGTGTGAAATAGACTAGTTAGTCGTATACTGGATGATGATTTTCCAGTTCGAAGAGCCGTCACTGCAGCTTGATTGTTGTGACGGCTAGTTAGACGATTGATACCTGTAGCATATGCCTGTCAAACGAGCCACTTCTATAAGGTCCAATGGGTCAATCCCATAACATGTGGCTGGAACTTTTGATATTATGATTAGGCTGGAATTAAGATTCAAGTGTGACGGCAGGTTAGCCGATTGATCCCATCAGCGGCCAACTCTAAAGAAATCGATTTTACTAACGATATTTTGGAAAGGCTGGAACGGGACTCATACATTCAGAGGAATACTGATCGGGATTACTGAATGCCTATGTAAAGCATATAAGTAGAGCAGCTTCTAGCTAAATTATCGTCTACATGGATTTAATTCTTAACTACCATCATACATCTTAATGCCCATTGCTTTTCTTACATTATCTGTGACAATTGTCTAGAAATACGAATATCTTCTCGCCGTTTTGTCTTACTGTCAACGTAGCTCGGAGTGCAATTGTAGCGCAAAATATCTCTGCATCATACACTTCTCCCCCGTGTAATATGCCATGTCCTTTTTTAAAGGTAGTCCCCCTCTGCGTTGAAGTAACGTACCCCCAGGATGAACGTTGGGGACCCTCTGATGACCCATCGGAGTATACACAAATATCTTCTGAGGTGATCGGCCCCATTAGATTTTGATGATTCTGTATTCCGACTGATTTTTTTCCAAGATTTGAAGTTTATGTAGGAGCTGGAAGTGGCTCTGCGACTTCCCCTTGCGGTAGTTGTCGAAATGCACGTTGTAGACGAGACATTTGTTTTTCAGGTCTTTTGGATAACGTTGGCTTTGATTTATATTTAAGTGTGCCCACATTAGGACACACACCCGCTCTCAGTCGTAGTGGATGGCGATCGTTGAGAGTGTTTAGACGAGCAGCTAGACCGTAGACGATATCCTACTAATAAAATAAAATACGGGCTGGGGGGATACCTCCTTCTCTAAGTAGTACTACATTTGGAGTGGTGGTTCTCCACACTGGTATTGCTGCTCTAAGAACCATATGTAATACCTTATCAATTAGCCCACAATGAAAGGATGTGGGGGAAGGGGGGGTTATGGTCCCAGTGGCAGACGGACGAGACAGGCCTGGCCACCATACGTCAGCACCATATGTCGCTACTGGAACAATGCATGCATCTACAGCCGTTATTAATGCTTTGAGGACAGTTCCTCTTCGTACAGAATTTAGTCGCCGTATATGCTGATCCAAATTCAGCGACTTTCCGCACCAAGTTGCTACGTGACGTTTCAACGTAAGTTGAGGGTCAAGGTGTACCCCCAGCCAGCGGATATGTTCAACTGGTTCGATTATGTTTCCACTCACAACTATACCAACCGGTTCTTCTTTCTTTCGTTCATGGAGCTGCATCAGCTCCGACTTCTTTTCGTCAAATACAACGGCATTTTTATGCGCCCAACTCACCAAGTTGTCTAATTCCCTTTGTGCTGCGGTTGCTGACTCTGTCACTGAATGTCCGAAGCCAGTTACTCCAATATCATCAAAATAGCTGAACCTTGACATACTATTACCGCTCCTCATTGATTCTGCCATATATAGCAGGAATAGTAAAGGAGAAATAGGTGATCCTTGAGGAACCCCACATTTTAACGTATTAGGACTCGTCACTCCACCATGAAATCGGACTTGAACTCTACGACTCTCAAGAAATGAAGATGTCCATTTGAGGATTGGTTTAGGTCATCCTTGATTTTGCATTCGCCTTACCAATCTATTATGTAAAACGGCGTCGAAAGCCCCTTGCACATCAAGAGTAATTAGTCTTGAAGCCCAACCTTGTGTTTTTGTTTCCTCTATATCGTGCACGACGCAAGAGACGAGATCCGTTGCTGATCGTTTGGACAGTGCCCCGAATTGCTCTCGACCTACAATATCCCAAATGATAGCAAGGTGGGACATTCTTTTTGCTAGTAACCTTTCTAAACCTTTCCCTAGACAAGATTGCAGAGAAATTGGTCTCCATCCTTTTACTGAAGATGGATCCCGCCTAGGTCTAGGTAGAAAAACAACTTCTGCAAATTTAAAACAAGCAGGATGATAGCCTAAATGGATATAGGCACGAAAAAGGTGAGTAACAAAAGGACCTAAACTAGTCCAACAGACTGCAAGCAGCCCAACCGAAATTCCATCCGCTCCTGGGTTAGTGTTACCGCTGCCAATCGTGCAAGCCCGCACCTCAGACTCTGCTAAATCATACGACCATAGAATGCGCTCGTCTACTGATAGTAGACTAGGAGGCAGGTCATCGGATGCTGAGTATCGTTCTAGAAGACAGTTACGTAGAATAACCGCCCGTTCTGCCTGGTCTGAAATGAATCATCCTTCATGTCGAAGGGGAGGGGTGATATTGGCTTGTCGGGAGGCCGCCCATCTCATGAGTCTATATAAATCACGAGATGATTTTATTTCCTCCACCTTACTTTTCCAGTGTTCTCTTTTTGCCAAGGCTACTGTTTTTCTGAAATTTTTTGCCCGTTCGACCCGTTCAGAATCATCCGCCGCTTGTCGGTAGTCCAGATGAGCTGGTTTGCACTCAGGAGTCCACCAAGGTGCACTTCTCGCACTCTGTCGGTTAGGAAGCTTGCCGACTGCTTTTAAGGCATTTTTTAAAGCCCACAATATCTCTTGAGCGAAATTCTCCGTCTCTTCAGGAGTGTTTAAGGGGTTGAGCGGAGGCAGCCATTGTGATACTACATGAGCAAATTGTGGTAACTTTGCCTTCGAAACTCGAGTTTTTCCATGAGAGGGTATATCTTTCATTATTACTAAAGGATTTGGCACAAAGCCACATATCGGAAGGTGGTCGCTCGTCACACACTCTTCTGTGCCAACCCATGCCATTGCCTCAGAGAAGTTGGTCCATACTAGATCCAGCGTATTTCCTGCGCGATGCGTAAGTTCATCTACTATGAGACAAGTCAGATTACAATTCTAAGCTTATCTTTGTATCTCTTCTCCTTGTCCATAAAAACTACTAGCACCAGGTTGCCAGGCCCAATACACTGAGTTGAAGTCATCAATAGCAACAGTTTTGCCAGTCGGCGTCCAATCTAGAAGTGGTTGCACAGCACTTGGGTCATGCGGTGCTTTACATACATTTAAAAACATTATCTCATTTACCTCCACCCAACTGTTATCGCCGGTAGGAGAGACTGGGTATTTTTGGACAGAAGTAATCCTCTTAGGGCCTTTCCTGATGTATGTCGCTGCTCGTGGCCGAACATCGTCTCCTCCAAAGGGAAGATATAGATCATAGTTCGGGTGTGTCTTTGTACGTCCAGACCACCATGGTTCTTGAGCCAACAAGACATCTATTCTTATTTCACTTGCACGAGCTAGTGCGATGTCTTGCGTGGTTCCCCCTCTTCCAACGTTTATTGACAAAATATTAAGTACATTATGGAGGGGCTGATAACCTTGTGGGGTTGCCGTTCATAAATGTAATGCATCGCCCATCGATTGAACGACAGGAGATGCTCTGGAGTTTTCAGAATTAGTGGTTAGTTCTGAGCACTGACTGCTTGTTATATCGATATTTGCATTTTCTTCAGCAGCTCTTGCTCATAGAACAGCTTGGAATTCTCTTTCACCTGCCTGACGGTACGTTTTCATCTGTTCTTTAGTCGGTGCACCTAGGCGAGTTGGGCGGGCAAGGCATCTACGGCTGTCCGAGCGATGTGGTCCCCCACAATTTCTACATTTGGTGACAGTCATACAAATGTCTTCAGAATGATTTGTAGAGCGACAGCTTCCGAAGAATGGTGCTCTAGAAAAAATTTTCCTAGGGTGATGGCCGTTAGATCTTTTGAAAAAATCAAGAGGTTGTTGCTTTTTGAAGGGTCTTGCAATCCCAGTTCCGTCAAAAACTCTAAACCCAGCACGAGGGCCTTTAGGAAAGAATGCCATCCAAGTGCGATGTGGTGCTTCGGTTTTATTTCGGCCATATAGTTTTAAATGGACAGGTCGCATGGAGCAGACTCGTTCCACCTCATCAGCAAGCATGGTGCTATTTACTTCCATTTATCCTTGTTCCTTACAGATGGATGATAGTACGGTTGGGATGATTACTGGCACCCAGTTGGTAGCAGATTCCAGTTTTGCTCCTGATAAAAATAGACCATTACCTGCCTTTAGTATTACTTCGCGCGCTTCTGTACTACAAGGGCTTAGGGCAAACCCTGAGTTAACCGGCTTGATTTTACTGATAAGAGGGGGTGAGATCAAGAGTTTTCTAACCACCACCTCACGTATTCCAGCGGGAGATAGTTTCCGCCATTCATGGTCTTGTGGAAGACGGACAAAAAGTCTCTGGTCTGAACCTGACGTTGCAGGCTTGTCTTTGGGTAACTGGCACTGCGAGACTTTGGCCTTAGGAGCATCTTGCGTTTTATTGCTTACTAACACTCTTGCCTTCTTTTGGCCGTTACGTGCTACTGTGACCCAGGATTTGTCACTGGTCTAGGGAATGCTTGGTAGCACTACTTCTTGTATGGGTTTCCTATTTGGAGCTGAAGATATGACAATGGAGGGTGTTGTGACCACTAATTTCTTTGTACTTTTATCTTTCCCGGATGAATTCCTATTGCCTTTATTTGGTCAGGTATGCGATTGAATATTTGGTGGAGAGGGAGAAGAGTCCGCCGCCGCAAAGTTAGCAATTGCCTGTCGGAGA
This sequence comes from Pleochaeta shiraiana, assembly GCA_019455505.1. Taxonomy (NCBI): domain Eukaryota; kingdom Fungi; phylum Ascomycota; class Leotiomycetes; order Helotiales; family Erysiphaceae; genus Pleochaeta; species Pleochaeta shiraiana. The sequence goes on from JAHYSP010003669.1 coordinate 16,754, forward strand.
TACGCCTTGAATTCCATAACTTCTTCAATTTCTAATTCTTCTGTAAAATTTTAAAAGTGTACTTTCTATGCTGCTAATCATATTTGTACAGATAAGGAGACGTGCGTGCCAAGCGCGTTTACGACGTTGTCGAGTCGCGATTATATCAGTAAGTTCTTGTGGGAGGAACGCATTTGCAATATCGGAGTTATTCCTGCTTTTACTCTGAGGTTTTTCCGGTAACGGACGTTTGGAAGGGGCGACAGGCTTGAGAATCTGTCTGCCGTCCACTATCTTTGTAGGTATTTCTAGGTTTAACGGTGGCGGAGGAGGATTGGGTATTAAGGTAATAGGGGGAATAGGGGGTTGTTGGTGGCTCGATTCCGTTGGAAGAGTTTGAGATTCTTGGGATATATCCATTGCTCGTGAACTATGGTCAGCACAATCTCATTAAGGTTTACGCTAATGAGCATTAGCGTAGATGAAAAGATACTGGTAAGACTTTCCCATTCTATCTAGCTGTAGATTATTTTGAATTGACAAGGATTCTTCGAGTTGTTAAGGAAATTTTTTTGAAACTTCGAAACTCTCGGACATAATTACTTCAAATCAACCCTTCCAAGCGGCATACGTTTGTATACTTTCTATCGTCCATGAAGTTGCTTGGAAAGAATAAAAACGCGCAGAACATATTGTGAGGTTTCCTAATGTTCAGTTGATAAGCCTCTAAATCTCTATTTAACCTTGCGGTATTTAGAAATTGTGAATTAATCAATAGAGTTTATCTTGCTAACAATCTCCAGCCTAGATCATCAGAAGCCAGACGATAATAATAAGATTACTAGAAGAGACAGTACCCTCAACATTCCATGACTAAACTTTAGGAAATAGAACTTTTCTAATTGTACTTTCATGCAGAGGAGAATTAAAGCCAATCGTAGTATAGAGGATTGTAATGCAGAT
>JAHYSP010003672.1:378-10417 GCA_019455505.1 Pleochaeta shiraiana
ATAATTAAAGCTATTATTCTTAGAGTAAGATTAATCCTATTATATACAATTACTTGACTAACACAGGGTATTCAACTTCATTCTCAATTATGAGACATGTGTACGCCCCGAAGGATATCCCCCCAAACCTGCGACAACACCGATATCAGATAACCGCTGGTAATTCAATGGAGAAAAATTATCCATCCATATGTGTTTCAAGTGTCCCTCAAATAATAGGCCCAACAGTCATATACTGAAACAAGGCAAGAAACACTGAAACTATCTGGGATTAACTGCAACATTGTGTTGCCAGGCAAAATCTACTGTTATGAAGTCGCTAGCAGTGAGCAAACAATTTTTAGGAGTTGATTCAATTAGTGGGACAGGTGAATTTAATTTATTCAGACTGTCCACTAACTTTTGGTTAGAATATAGATAAATAGCAGTAGTCACTTCTTGATACTACAGAAAATAGTAGTTATTTGTTAGAGCGGTGCGCTTTGACTCTAATTCTTATCATAGTTCTTTGTAGTAGATACAGAAGATTGATTGTTGACATATAAACTCAACCTACCGTCCTTACTTTTTGGTCATTAAGTCCCAGTTCACTTATTAGGAGTTTTACCCACCACTTCTGATGACAACTCTCTATTACCGCAAGATAGTTAGCTTCTTTTTTTGATAATATAACTTCTCTTTGAAGGTGTGATCATCAACTTATTTGTCCTGGCGAAAGCTTAACTACAGACTCGAAAGTTGATCTGCTTGATGCTGGGTTTCCGGCAAAGTTTACATGTGAAAAGGTCTTTGAAACTGGCTTATCAATACCTGTTTATAAAATGATTCTTTTATTTAAGTCATTTGATGTAAATCTAAGAATTTATGCTGTGGAGATAAGCTCATCTGATGGATTTGCCTGGAATCGTGCGAGAAAGTTGACAGCGCATACGATATACTGTCGCGTATCTTTGGCTAAACATTACAGTCCACCAAGGATTGAATTTTACTAATTTTTCTTGAGCACTGGGCATTTGGAACTGTTGGGCTCCAATAGCAGTTCTAGTGGTGACTATGCTGGTTTACAATTACCTAGTCTATGTCTGGCTAGTAGTTGGATAGCATACTGGTCCTGATATATTTTAAATGTAACTTTGTCTGGGAAGCTGATCTGTTTCCAAAGGAATAAATCCAATTTCAGTCTTTAATTCATACCTCTTGTACAAGGCGATCATTGAATTTTGAATCTTGCCAATCTTGGTTCCCACTATGTTGGAAGTCATCTTCATGTACGATTGCAAATAGATTATTTGGTTTGTTTGTGTAAATACAAACATCAGTCGTAGTTGGACCTTTCCCTATTTAGCAAAAAAGTCTCTCAAATTATCGTACAAAAGACACGCAGCCTGCTCGAGCTCACAGGGTCCACTTGTGACGGAAACCGAGTTAATTATGTGAATATCAAATTAGTAATCTAATATGTAGAAATAGCTTTCAACATTTGAGAACGGGTAACATATTTAAGCTTCTCATACCCTTGTTCGTGTGTTATTGACACTTGTGCTAATTGGAATACTGCTCAGGAATGCAGGTGACATAAATGGTATTAAATGCAAGACGTTAATTATTGTAGAGAAATGATGTGGAGAAACTAGAAAGTGTCGATACGAGGTTCGTACTGCAATCCAATTAGAATTTTATATTTTCTACATACCTAATTTGGGTGAGATTTCTCTCCCTCTTTTTGTATAAAAAACTGTGTGTTCCAGAGTTATCTGGTACTTTCTACATAATTCTATAAAAGAGAACTTATGAAATATTCTGGTCTTCTGGCTACTAGAATTCTGTAGACTATTCTAGAATTTACTATAGCTAGTGACATATTATAACTGAGATACTCTATTACTAAGCACGCATGTTTTATTATTTATTGAAGCAGGGATTGTACTGCAGTAATGTTGGTACTATTACTTACAACAGTGCTTACACTATTGCGTTGCTAATAGCAACCATGATGACATGACCTTGAACGTTAAGTTGACGTTGTCACAGCAACAACTGTTTCTCAGGTTCTTGTTTTTTTTTTCCTGTTTATCGTCCTTATGGAATCTAAGACTATCAAGGATAAGAGATCATGAGTACGTGATTTTAGAATAATTGGACACTCACACTCAAACAGCATTTGCGAATACCACACCGAGAAATGAAGTTACCTCCTGTTCTTCTCTTCTGTGATTTCACCAAAGGGAAAATTCTCAAAAGAATCTTTGGTTGTTCAAGTATACCTCCATCAACGTAAACATTTCACTCCCTAAGAAGGTAGGGTCTACTGGATTCGAACCAGTGGTCTTCCGTCTCAAGTGGGGCAGGTGTCAAGGCCACCAAATCTCTGCTTAGAAGGTCAGCCCGGATGGCATACCACTAGACCATCCGACCCAATTTCCCGGGCTCCAATATATATACGGAGCCCCGTAGGTTTACAGAGTGCGCCTCTAAATTGACACCATTTAGAATTGCATTATCTATGTATTATGCATTAAATTTATGATTGAAATTATGTAGCCGAAGATTCTATTGACAAGCCATAACTGTTAATTATCAAATTTTCCCACACAATAGAGAAAAATTAACCAGAAACCAAAGTTATTGTTTTAGCGCCAGATCTGCATCCACTAGCGCCACTAGTTCCATGGATATCAGGTTCAGTGATTCCAGAATAAAATTACTCCCGCTCATTTCTAACAACCACCCCGACTTTATCTTTATATTTCTCATCTCTTACCTTTTGCTAATTTTATTAATCATCTCTTATTGACACTTGCAAAATTATGTACCTAATTTATCACTTAGCTACTTAGATTAATTAAATTGTGATTAAAGCATAACCATACTGTTTTGAAACTTAATTGAACTCAAGCGATTCCGAGCAGCTCGAAATTGTCGAAGTTGAATTTACATTTCATTTGCAATTTTCCCCAACATCTTGCCTACCCTGCAGCAAATACTGACAATTCATATATACCCAGAAAATAACTTGTTTCATTAAAAAACTCCCTTGGGAACTTATACAAAGTCCCTTCTCTGGTAAAAACTCACTGAAAGTAAAATAAATACACTGAGATTACTGTTATTAGATTACGTTTAATTGAAATAATACCATTGTTTTCTTGCCCAAGAGGTGCCCTTATTCTTAGTTTAACACAGATTCCAAGTCAATCATGTCGTCAGGATTGAGGTTAAGAATTTGCACCACCATCCGTTCAGCGTCGGTCGGACTTAAGTTGAGTAGCTCACTCCGAAAAGTCTCTTCTGTTGGCTGGATGAAAGCCTCTTCAAATATTTGGTCGTGATCACTGGTATTTTAACATATTTCGTATCCATAAATTCTTTTCACAAGGAAACATGTGCTTACAAACTACGAGAGTCGAAACCATGTACGGACAAGGAAATCTGAATACTCGATCCATCTCATCCATAGAAATGCAATAACTCTTATCTTCATTCTCAAAGGAACTCACAGAAATTTCCACTTCAATATCATCAATGTCATCGCCTAGGACATCAATTCTAGGCTTTTCAGAGCTAATTACCATCTCATGACCAACTTCAAACAGAATCTCCATAGCTTTATCGAACTGGATCCTCTCAGCACGACTTTACTTCCGATTATCAAGACCAGACAAAATCCACCCAACCCTTACATAAATCTCATGCAAAGCGTTGTTCTGGAGCGTGTAAATAAGTTTGTCCAGTCGTTGCTTTCGGGTTCCTCCAAGATGAAGCCTCTTGAGCTTCGAATTTCAGGATTAGATAAAGTTTGTCGTATTTATCTCCAACATTCCCTTTTTCATGTATTAGTTTAGAATTTAAGTTATGCGCTTGGGTTATTACTCATTTTACGATTAATTATCCACCATTTTTCACATTTACATATTCACTGGGTGTGGAGGTTTTCCTCCCACTGCAAATGATCTGCATGCATACTACAGCATATATTCACTCCAAACGCTCTCAAAACTTCTCTCAACCTTTGTCCTAATCAACACCTGGGAGTCCCTAATGGCCAACTTCTTGATATCTTTGAAGTCAAAGGCTGGAGAATCCCTGGCGAGGAATCGAGGACAGATGTTTGAGGTAGTCCCTGTTCAGCAGTGTCCACATATAAACTAAATAGTGGTTCCGATGGTGGTTGAAAGTTTTTTTTTGAATCATTTAATGTGTATTCAGTCTCAAGTCTATGACACATTAGCAGTATTTATATACATGAATTGATTCAACTTGACAGTACATGTAGGTACACTTATGCTTCAGCTTCCATTTGTAGATGCCACTGTGAAGTTTGNAGTTGGGTTCGGACCAACCATCTCCTGTCTCAAGTGGAGTAGGTGCCCAGGCTACCCTGACCATACTTGGGAGAACGGCCTGGACGGTATACCACAACACCATCCGACCCATGATTGATAGAATTGTGCGGGAGAAAATCTTTTGTGAAATCACTGAGCATGGTACCAAATGGAGCTAGTGGCACTAGTGGATGTAGATCTGGCGCTAAAGAGACAACTCTGGTTTGTGGTTAATACTGCTTCTCTGAGACCCTATAGAACTTAGTAAGAAGCTCAACATATTCTAACATGAGGTTTGGAATGACTCAATAGTATTTTTGATACAAATATGGATAAGTTGCAGGTATATTTATTTTTATTCAGTCTCATTTTTTACTAGTAAGTTTTGCCGCCGACATTTTGGTTCTCTAGATTAGATATTTACACTAGAGTTCTGTAATTATTATGCGCACAGCTAGCAATTTGTAGAGAACTGAAATTGAGTCACAAGAAAGTGAAAGAACGTAAATAATATGACGTTTTGCTGATGTGGGCTAAATTATTACGGTACGTTCCGCTAAGCTTGGCTTTTTTCCCATCAAGTATCAAAACAATTCATAACTGCACGGATTCCGGTTCGAAAATATCCTTACATGCTACCCTGCTTTTTTAACTATGTCCCTTAGTCAATTATCGCAGCTCCTTCCACTATCACACAGCCATCTGCAGCAAGTTCTGGACTATGCCGCCTCTTTATCGAATGAAGAAGCCGCAGTTCATTTCGAAGATCTTTTAGGCAATTCACCAGAAGCCATTGAGTTCATATCAACGTACAACTCTCAGCGACAAAGCTCGATTAATTCTACAGACTTTCAGATTCCATCAACTTCTAGGAGGAAGCCGAAGAAAAAAGCACTGCTCCATGCATTACCACCTAGAGAGGTTATCCATAATCCTGATATCTCGCTCCAAGGGACGACATACCGCAAAAAGGATCAAGATAATTACATTGTAGCAAATCAAAAGTTAAATTCTAAACGTACTAGCTATGATGTTCCATCGTTTTCTAAATTTCAACCTCGCGCACCTCCATCATCTGCAGGGCCTCTTATCTCAGATTTCATTAAGAAGTCACCTAAAACACAGGCTAGTAATAGTAAAAACCTCTCAAAAGTTAAACCACCCAAAACAGTTCACAAAACCAAAGTTACTATTTCTGGCGGAAAACCTATGCATGGTGCCTCATCTGCGCTCTCGGAGCTAGATGCTGCTATCCATAGCCTTCAGGTTAGCATAAACAATGATCCTAATTCTTCAAATGCGTCAAAACGTAAATGTAATTGTATCGCTAAGCGCCATCCCCTTCTAGCAGCAGCTCCAAATTGCCTATCTTGCGGGAAAGTGATTTGTGTCCTGGAAGGATTAGGCCCATGCACATTCTGTGGGACACCACTTTTATCACCATCCGAATTAAAATTAATGATTACTCATCTAAAGGAGGAACGTGGGCGTGAAAAAATGCAGTCTGACAACAAAAGTCAAAAACGTGCCGTGATTGCATCTTCACACAGGCCTTTCTCTGCGCCCAAAGAGCAGATTTCTGAAATCAATAACAAGAGAGAGCAAATAATGTCTGCGGAGCTTCAAGCCAAAGCCCATCGAGACAAGTTACTAAATTTTCAGGAACAAAATACTGAAAGAACAACAGTACGTGATGAGGTAGCTGAGTTTAATACTAACAAGAGTGATGTTAGAAAAGACATGCTATGGGCGACACCGGCTGATAGAGCAAAGGCACTTAAGCAGCAACAAAAGTTGCTTCAAGAGATGGAATGGAATGCTCGGCCTGAATATGAGCGGAAAAAAGTCGTAGTCAGCCTCGATGTGATAGATGGTAAAGTGATCAAACGGTTTGAGAGTACAGAAAGAAAACCGGATGAACTAGCGGTAGGAAAGATGGCAGAGAATGATGATTCAAACGACGATAATGTACCTGAGGAATTTTCAAATGAAAACCCAGCGCCTAAACTTAGTAACAATCCCTTGATGGGAAGTTTAATCAGGCCAGTATGGACGTCTAAGGATTCAAACAATCAAAAACCTTCAAACGAAAATGGAAGAAGTGATCAACAAGGGACCAAGACATGGAGAAGAGTACAAGATGATCAGGATGATAACGAAGAACTAGTGTTAGATGGTGGAATTTCTAGGTAGCAAATAATTTAGAGCAGGGTAAATTTTCTTTAGAAATACCATTTTTTTAAGGGTGCATTTGTGTTTTTTCTCTTTTCTTAAAATAAGGTTATCGACAATAATTCAATCTCAAAGTACAAAGAACGTATTTCCCAATACCTGCAGCATCCCTCCATCACACCCCCAGGATGACATTAAAGCTGAACCCATCTGAATTCAGGAACACTCGACACTCATTCGCTATCTGAATCTGATGAACTTGAGGATCCATTATGAATGTCACGACTCTTCGATCCATGTCTCTTGTGTTTCTTCTCTTTTTTATGCTTCTTATGATCATCTTTTTTGGCCTTATGATCCTTGTGTTTATGTTCCTTGTGCTTCTCTATTTTATGCTCAATGATATTTGCACCAACGGCGCCAGCGACAGATCCAAGTACGGTAGTCATCGTACCACCGCCAGCTTTGTGTGCTAGCAGGCCACCCGTTGCTCCACCGACAACTGTCGCACCTATTCCTCGCTCACCACCCTCTTGACCCGGGCGATGGTGGCCAGATTGTATTTCAGCACCACTCACATGACCACCGGGACCACCGGGACCACCGGGACCATATTGTGAGTGTGGGTCGTGAAATGATGGTGCTTGTTGACGTTCATTTGACGTACCATATTGATGAGAGGCAGCGTGATGAGGTGCGTATTGAGCGTTATTTGGCGCTTGATTGTAGCCTTGCTGTGGTGGCTGGCCGTAGCCTTGTTGTGGTGGCTGGTTGTAGCCTTGTTGTGGTGGCTGGTTGTAGCCTTGTTGTGGCTGACTGTAGCCTTGCTGTGGTGGCTGACTGTAGCCTTGTTGTGGTGGCTGACTGTAGCCTTGCTGTGGTGGCTGGTGTTGGCTGTAGGGATGTTGTGGTGGTTGGTGGTTATGCTGCTGATAGCCTTGCTGATAGTTATTACCTCCAGAATAATAATCACTGTTAGACATGTTTGTTGTTAAATGAGAAAGTAATAGTTTTCAAACGAGATAATGTTATTGATTAATTGAAGTAAGATGAAAGAAGTTGACTCTGATTTTAGCTCTATAAGAAGGCTGGGTGCTGTTAAGGTCCCCCTGTAAGTATGCGTGACACGAAATATGAAATTGATATAAGTTCTCTGCAGTGATGTGGTACCCATTTTCTAGTGTAGCGCAGAGATCGGCAGAGTAGCGCTTGAATAGCTAACTAATTATCCACTAGTTCTGCAATACAGGATATGGTACCAAGATATCAATTATTACGATCTGCACGCAGACAACATTAATCTAGCGTAGCAGTTTCGATATATCCTAGCTAACATAGAAGCTGAATGGAAATATATCGAATCAGTTGAATAGAATTCATGGATTCTTCTATTTATAGATGAAGGGGTCTAGACTACATATATAAGGATAATTATTGTACACAGGTAAAATCGAACACAGTTTAACCAATAACCACGACAGTAAACATTAATTCCAATATTGTCATCCTACGCATTCTTTGATCATCTTTCGCAGCCTAAGATACTTCATCCAGCTAAACATTCTGCTCATACCTGGGTCACAACATCCTCTTCATCTAGTATGATGGACAAATCAAACGACGTTTCTTCAGCAGTTGCAAGCTTTGACTCATCGAACTAGCCCAGATTGACCCACAATTATCTCATATTCCAAATCAATGATCGGAGAAAAAAGTTTAATTTATGACTCTAATCGTTTGACATATCAGCGCTCAATTTTCTAAGCTCGAATTGTGACTAAGAAATTCGTTGCAAATGTTCTGTAATGATCATCATGACAGTAACACACAGGGATGCTACTGAACATAAACTACTAGCTCCCAAGTATTAAGATCTACATTGATCTGGGAGCCATCATGACAGAATAATGAGTTTAACAATTACCCGTAGATTTAAGCGAGTGAATTCCATCAACATCATATTGGCTGTTGAAAATCTAGTCTCACATCTTAGGATTCTTAGTCTCAATCGAGACAACAAGATCAATATTTCCTATGAGGTTGTGAAGACTTGTTAAAGATATGTCGCCTGAAAGGGGGCTAGTAATCTAGAGATAATGTGTTTCATCCTAAAATCAGTACTTCTGCATTTGTTAATGTTTCCTCATTTTGAATACGATATTTCATACCAAAACATTATCAAAAGTGCGATCACATCTTGACGTAGTAATCTGTAAGGACTTTGACTATACTACAGCGAGCAATAATGTAAGATGTTGCTACCTAGTATGATATGTTGAATAATAACTCGACAACAATAAATTAACAATCATTAATTATCTTGGAATAAAATTGTTCAGGAGGGTGAGGAACTATGATAAGGATCGTCAATGTTGAAATGGAAGCGAGCGTGTGCAGAAAATTTGATTCAAGTTATATAACCTCTGGGGTTTGCTAAAAGCATACAAACTCTTGTAAAAACTAGTGAATTAGTGTTGAATGGATTGGGAGTAGTAGTAGTAGTAGTAGTAGTAGTAGTAGTAGTAGTGGTTTTACTTATTGTACTATTTTGAGTCTAAGACAATAATAACACTAGGGCTCCTCTCTAGCCCAGGCCTCAACTTGTATAGTGATCCTATCTACTTTTGTTACGAAAAGATCTCTGAAACAATGCCCATGATGAGTAGTTAATTGACTCAGATTAACCCGTTGAATTCGACCACATTGTCTACGGAAACTTCTTTCCTGCAACCCCAGCCAGGCGAGGCCTATGCAACAGAGCTATATGAGGTGCGTATATCCATTTGTATCTCCCTCCATTGTAACAAAAGAGGCCAACTTGGCCCAATCCATCATCACCGTATGGGTGGTGGCTACCCTCCAAATACTGATTGAATGACTTCTCAATGAGCAAGTATGTAGTAGTAGTATGATGAATAAGTCTCCGAACCTATTCATCTGGACTGATCGTGGTTAGCTGCATAATATGGGTGCTAGGGAATTGTGCTGAGGGATGAAGACGATACAGACCGCGAGACAGATTGGGGATTCTCACCGAAGTGAGGGTGCCATTCTGCTTGGCTCTTCTCTAGCGAGGGAAAGGTTTCCCAGGCGACAGCACGAGGAGGTGCAGAGTTTGACTAGTCGCCCGTGGTTTGAGAGTGTATAAGGGGTTGATACAGTCTGCTGAGAATGTATGTGACTATTGTACCCAAAAAGTCATCAGCTAGAAGACATACGTTATCTAATACCCTGAGTGAGCATTCCTCCCAACTATTGTGATTAGACTCTCACCATTACAGAATAACGTGGAAAAATGTTTAATTTAGATTCGGCTAACATGCTGTTTAATATCGTTCATTAACGTGCAAATTTCCGTCGCTCACTCTAAGTTTGTATGTTTTCCTTGAAGTAGACTTTTATCGGAATCAATATTAATTATTAATTAATTTATTTATTTATTTTTAGGGAAATGTTAAATGGCCCCCACCCAAAAAAGATATTCGGCCCCCCCTTGACAAAAGTTATGTTGACACACCTTTTAAAATTATTTTGCCACCCTTTCA
>JAHYSP010003679.1:641-26804 GCA_019455505.1 Pleochaeta shiraiana
TACACAAAATAAAATGTATTTTTGCACCTAAGTTATCCAAATTTTATGATTGATGAGTTAGGTACAGCGTATTGTAAAAATTAAATACATAACTACATCTACCTCAATGGTCTCCTAATATCATACTATATAGGGAAATAATCCTTAGTTACAATTAAAGGAGGAATTTGTACCCCTATAATTATTAGTAATCATTTGTAGAACTCTCTAGAATCACAAATAGTAGATTCTACAGACTTCTAGGAACATCACCACCAGTACTAAGTACTTTCCGGAGACTTCTACAGTATTCTTCCCAATTCTTAAATACGTACTACAGTTACAGGATGCTATTGAATATAGGCCATTTAGAAGTGTATATAACATAGTCCTCCCTCTAAATTCCTTTAGATAGATTAGAGAAGAATAATACAATATAGAATTAACTCTAACTTCTCCCTACTTTTGCAAGACTCTATAATTCATTCCTCTGATCAAAAGGTGATGTGCCTTCCTATCCCCTGTACCTACAACACAGTGAACGCCAAAACTATTCGAATATTTTGAGCTTTTTGCTTGAAAACCATGTAAATTTTCACATATAATTAATTTACAGAATTTCTGTGAACATAAATTATTCTAAATCACTAGTTTCTTTTGATATAAGATAGAAGCAATGTATCGAAAATTTATAAGAGATATCGCGATTGAAAGATCGCCGATCATTCAAACAGATTAGGTAGTGGGGTTTCAAGGAAATTTTAAGCACATTTTCTAGAATATTGTATGCTCTCCTTTTGCAATAATTACTGCATCTGTACGCCTAGGAACGCTATCTGTCAGCTCCTGACATTCCTTTTACAGGAATTCGGTCTCATTGCTCTTGAATTCTATCTGAGAGTTCAAAAATCCCTGTGGGTGGCAGAGGCTGGTCTATGCTTTTTATTTACATTGAACCAAAGATGTTCGATGGATTTAAGTCTGGACAGTTAGCAGGCCAGGGAATTAGTAGTGGAATGGTCATTGGGCCAGTTTGGATGAATGCTGAGGATCATTGTCCTGCATGAAAATAACAGATTCGAGAGTTTTTTGAATTCTACAAAGTTTTGTGAGAGATTCTCCTCCAGTATCTAGGTGTATAGGTACTTGTACATCTCCCCATTAATCTTGCACTTATTTCCTTTCCCCTCCCAAAGCATACAGCATCATATCATGATGTTACTGCGACCATACTTAAGATTTTCGTCACCTCTCTTTCTACCAACCCTAAATTCTTCTCTTTCCATGTCCCACACCTGCCATCTAGTTGCAAAAGGTCAATTTTTGTCTCATCCGACCGGATAACACATTTCCAGTTATCAGTGGTCCCGTATTGGTGCGTAGGAGTAAAAGTTAGCCTGTCTCTTTTCTACTTTGGTAATAAACTTGAGTTTTTCTTCTTTACAACTGCTTTGAACCCAGCTATTCTAAGACTTCGTCGGACTGAATGATTAGTGTTGAACCTTAGTTTTATTTCCTAGATGTTACAAGTAACTTCCAATGCATTATCAGCTTTAACAGATGTAATTAGACGAGCGGCATGCTCAGTAAATAAAGAAGGTCGCTCTCCCAAAGACTTTGGCAAGTCAGGATGGTGAATTCTGCGTGAACTAGACACAGTGACTACTCCGATATTTAATTCGAGGGCCGTTGCATTGTCGTAAACAAGCTCCCCTCAAGCGCCAGTAGTAAAGTTCTTTTTCAGCAGGACAACGACCCAAAGCATTCATCAAAGTCGACAAAGAAATTTCTGGCTAGGAAGAGGATTAAAACCATGAATTAGCCATCTCAATCGCCAGATTTAAACCCGATTGAGCACCTTTGGGCTATGGTCAAACGTCGACTTGGAGAGTACCCGGAACCCCCACGAAGTATGCACGAATTGGGTGAACGAGTTAATGAAGTTTGGCATAATATTGATGAAGATTCATGACGAAAACTAATTGAGAGCATTTAATCACGCGTTCAGGCTGTAAAGGATGCGAAAGGGGGTCATACGAAATATTAAAATCTCGCGATCAAAAATGCCGAATGCGCATGAAATATTAATACCCCAACAAAATATATTCTACATTATTATTCTAACTTCGAAAAAATGTCTGATTTATAGAGAAATGACTTAAATTGAATATTAATGTAAACTTATTGATTTTCAGTGAGTAGTTATGGAGTTATTGTTAATTCTATCAAACATAGAGGAAACATTCGGCATTTTTCGCATCTACTGTATACTTGCAAGCGGTTAAAATAATAGAACGCTACAGAGCGCAAATATCGGCAAAATCGGTTAAACTAACTGTGACACACTATGTGTGTCAAAAGTGCTAATACTATTTTACGCCATTAACAGTCGTTTGGCCGACCAAGGTATTCAGTTAGATTGATCTATCCAAGTTCGGTAGTAGTCTGCCGAAACGTAAAGGTGATTCCGGATAACTCTTGGGACTTGTAATGCCTTCACCTATTTTATGGGTTTGAACTGAAATTGTGGTGGCAAAGTGTTTCTGACTCACAAAAAAGATTATTGACTAGAAAAATATGAGTTATAAGAGGATAGACATTGTTGCTGAAAGCATTTTTGTTGCTTTTCTGTTGAAGGAAAAAAATTTAATGCCTAAGGCATCAAAACACGGGGACAGACATTGACTATTGTTGGGTAGTGCGGGAGACATCCCTTTTTACGAAGCACCTATTTTGAAAAGCCTTCTGGCACTATGATTATTAACTGAAAATAGCTCTTAATATGACAGAACTGGTTATTGACCCTTCAGTTGTTAAGGCTGTAGAAACGCCGTTCAATAGTCAACAGGAAGGGACGAACAAGTTCCAGAAGGCCATATCAGCGTGGCGCAGTACGTAGATACCTTTTCAAACGCTCAATAGTGTCTAATTTTGATTTAGATATTGATTTAACGTCTTTAATACCCACTCTTGATTCCACAGCTTCTGAGATAGTTCAGTATCAGCGCGAGTGTACAATTCAAAGAAAAGATCTGTCGCAACGTACCAAAGAATTCCGAAAACTTGATGAAACCTCGAAGTTGGTAGAGATCAAGGCCTTACTGAAACATTATCAATCCTTCATTGATTTATTAACAAATCACAATAAATCCACCAATTCAGCCTTCCTTTCAGTGTATTCTTCACTCTCAGAAGCACCAGATCCATACCCATTACTTGAAGCTTCAGTAGACTCTTTACTATTATCTGAAGACACTCTTCCTAAAGTCACATTAGAAAACAATGAGTTACAAAAAACCGTAAAAAATATCACTACACAGCTAGAAGATGCAGAATCGAAACTTGAAATTGAGAGGCGGGCGTGCAAATCTTTAGAAAAGGGATTAGAAGCAAAGGTTAAAGAGGTTGAGACCTCTTGGTCAGAGATTCTAGAGAAAAAAAAAGTGAGCTGGGAGGCAAAAGAAAAGTTTCTAGAAGAGAAGATCGAAAGTCAAGAGCGACTTTTAAGCGAAATTAAAGCAAGTTATGAGGTTTCGCGCAGGCTCGGAGAATCAGAACAGAATGGTAGCAATGGAAGCTTCCATGTTACTAGTGCGGAGCTGGAGATGATAAATTCAGACCTCGAAAGAACAAGCGCGAGGTTAGCTGAAGTAGAAGCTCGAAATGAACAGTTACTTTTAGATCTTGCCCAATCAGCTTCTCATTCTTCCAATCAACCTGCTAATCTAGAGGACGATCCAGGATACATGCGAATTCGATCCGAAAATGCCTCCTTGATTAGAAAAGTTGAAGCCGCGCGAGTAGAAAGAGATACCAAGATACGAGAATTGGACGGAAAAATGCGATTTCTTGAAAGAGAAATCCTATTGTTGAAGGAAGAACGTGAAAATTTGAAGGCCAAAGTTTTAAAATGGAGTGACTACGATGAATTGAAGAGCGAGCTTGATATCTTGAAGAGCATTGAATTCTCGATGGGAGATGATGAAGATGCTGACGAAAATCAACTAGATAAACGATCATCAAATGCCAAAGGTGACACCCTGGAGCAGCTTCTTCTGTCCAGAAACAAAAAAATTACCGATGAATTAACAGTACTCCGAGTTAGTCATTCCGATCTTAACAGTGAAGTTCAGAGTTTGAAAGAACAGCTTTCTAAAGCAAATTCTGAAGTTGAAAGACTGCAGATTTTAAATTCAACTCTGGAAAATGATCTTGCAAGTGTAAATGAGACCGCCAACGTTCATTCATCTTCTATTACTGTTTTAGGGAATCATATGACTCGCTATCCACAAACCTCAGCTAACCTTGGTCGAAAGAATAGAATTTCTCCTACTTCTTCAATAATATCTGGGTTCGATCCTCGATCATGTATGACATCTTCTGAAACTTCGAAATCTGGTGAGCCATTAGGGGGTAACTCGGGTATTTTACCGATGATTACAGCTCAACGAGACCGTTTCAAGAAAAGAAACACTGAGCTTGAAAATGAGCTTTCGGAAGCCCATAGTACAGTTTCCTCTCTCCGTCATGAAATTGCTTCTCTACAAAAAGATAATTTAAACTTATACGAAAAGACAAGATATATATCGACTTACAATAGAATGGGCTCAACGGTATCTCCAGTATCGGCATATTCTTCTGGACCCAATCATTCAATACAAATCACCAACTCAACACCTTCGGGGCTGGCAATGGATCGATATCGCACTGCATATGAGTCCAACATTTCTCCCTTCGCCGCATTTCGAGGAAGAGAGTCGGCACGAGCATACAAGCGAATGAGCCTCCCGGAACGTATTATATTTTCAATTACTAGGCTAGTATTAGCAACGAGAACAAATCGCAATTTATTCGCTGGTTATTGTGCAGCTTTACATTTATTAGTCTTTTTTTCGTTGTACTGGTTAGGATCGGTAGATATCGAACAAAACGCTAATAAACTAAGACCTACAGATGGCTAACTACAAAGTGGAAAATTTTTGCGGACAACAAGATAAATTTCAAAAAATGACACGATCTTTAGATGTATTATATGTATTATAACATATTGCATAAATAATTGTTAGGTCTTGCGAATCCCTTGCGAAGGTGGTGAAAAGAGTTAAGTCAAAATGGTCAAGTCACCTCAAATTGGACCAAGAAGAAAGTCCACAATAAAATACATGTATTAAAACAAGATAATATTTAAATCGGGAGAGAATTGTATTTTCATGAAGAACTGGATCAATAATAAAATCGACTTGTGAAATAGTTGAACTGCTAGTCATAAGATTGGACCGTATGTGACGCGGCGAATTAACCTTCTAAGTTGAATTTGCTGATTGGTTGGTTTTTCGTCTAGCGCTTGAGCCGGTCCGGCGCGGCAAGACTAAAGAAATGTGGACGGACGGACGGTCCTCGATTTTAAAAGCTGATAAAACTTATCAAAAGTTTCTCTTTAATTTATGTTACTTTGAATCATTTCTTTCTTGTAAACATGAAGTTCTAGAGGGAGCATCGCAAAACTTTCTTTTATAAATCCCATCATGGAAATCAAAGAGATAGTATTATTGAATCAAATCAATTCAAAAATTCCACAATCAACTTCGATAATCAATAAATCTTCTTTCTAGCTCATGTAGCTGGACTTTTTTTTCTTTCCTATTATATTCGTTGTTTCTATTTCTTGTCTTTTTCACTGCAAGTAATGTAACAACAAAGAAGCGCTTGTGTAAGCGCTCACCACGGTAACTCTTGCATCGAGCTTGACAGTTGATAGGCCCGCGCATATAACTCCAATGTACAAAGAAATAAACTTAAAATAAATAAAAATAAATAAATTTATAATATAAGACTTTCTGCTCATGTCTACACCACTATTGGATTCTTTACCCCCATTCATTATCTACGAATATCTGTCTTCTCTGCAGGATATATGTCCTCATTGACTTTTCCCATCTTGACTTTAAAAACTGGTACTAAAGATTATTTCGTCCATTGCATCAAAAGGTATGAATATGACAACTACTCATATTAATAGTCTCAAACGATTGTTTTCAATATTTATGCTTGTTCCGGTGGTTTTCACAACTGTTTCTTCAAGCAATGAGAATCTCAGAAATAGCTCTCTCCAACTTTATGAGAGAATGATCGAGGAAACAAAATCAACATTAGATATAGTTGCATGTGACATCAAAAAAGCAAGTCTTACAACTGCTGGTAGGTCTACTTGATTGAAAATCAGCACCACCCCCAATAAATTAAATGGATCTAATAATACTTTAGCCTCCTCACCCCTTCCACCCCCCTCTGATGACTTGGTTCTAAAGCATGTCGCCATTGGTAGAGGAACGCAGAATTACACCTGCTCAACTAATCCTAACGATGTACCCTCACCAATCGGTGCTTCGGCAAGAATGTTTGATGCTAGTTGTATCGCATCAGAAAATCCTGATGTGCTCGCACAGCTACCAAATTCAGCGCTCCAAATTGATCTACCGACAGATGAGACGGAGACCTTAACAAATTCAAATCTCGAGATAAGCGGTCATCATTTTTTTGAAGATTCCAAAACTGCTATTTTTGACCTTCGTACTACTGCAGCCGATATAGGGATTGCGCGCGTCCGCAAAGTTAACTCAGCAGCACCTCCACCCAACGCTGTTGTTGGTAAAGATAATAAGGGGGATGGAGCAATTCCATGGTTAGAACTTTTAGCGACTGAACAGAATGCTCCAGGGCTAAAGCAAGTGTATCGTGTTAACACAGCAGGAGGAAGTCCACCAAAAAATTGTGCTGGTATGCCGACAAATTTCGAGGTCCAATATGCCGCTGAGTAAGTTATTTTCATAAATTATATTCATGGCATCATATCTCTTTCTCGATGTATCTAATACCAATTCTTCTTCTCTGTAGGTATTGGTTCTTTGAAAAAAAAATCTAATGGTGATGGAAATTAAAAAGCTTCAAGTGCAGTCATTTCATCTTTTATGGCCTGATACCAGACTGTTTGCAGGTAGTACTATGTCTATCTTATACCTAGTCATTTAAATGAAATACTTTTTTTCTTTTTTTTTCCCCCGGGTTTCAGGAACAGTATCTATTTCTTATATTTTCAGAGGCCAGATAAAATAATATTCTCTAGCTCATCAAACAAAATGACTTTAAATATAATACATAATTTTTAATTTAGTTGTGATAAAATGCTTAGTTTTATATTGGAAAATATGTCAAGGACATGTAGAGTGAATGTAAACATACGTTTGAGCAGTTGAGAGTTTTAATTTTAAATTCTTAAAAAATGGCCCAATTTTTTAATTTACCATTTATAGAAAAAAAAAAAAAAATTAGTAATAGTTAAGCTTAATCACGAGATATGAGGTAGAAATTTCTGAAGACAATACTTTCTTCTGTACATAATTATATATGGAAGGTAGAACAGAAGCTGTGCGAGAAATCGCCATTGATTAGTTCACGTTTGAAAAAAAAAAAAAATAAATAAATAAAAAAATAAAAAAAATTCCTCCACGCGGATACTAAATATTTGATTTTATTGCTTCAATCAAACCCATCCATCATGTTGGGAAAATCTTTAGCTAAACAAAATTAATAACATGGATCGAGGTCTTAGAATTTAATAAGCTAATCATATTTTTTAACGTTAGTCAGTCAGTCAGTAAGTCATTCATTCATAAAAGTGCTTTTATAAATCTGTTGGTGTGAAAGACTTGGTTAAAGGTCAATTTCAATCAAACAAAATGTCTGCCCGGGAGATTTTTTTTTTTTTTTATTTTTTTAAAAAAAAAACAAAAAAAAAAACAAACATTTAATGAGTATTCAGCCTCAAGGCTATGACACATTAGTAATGTCTATTTACATGGAATGATTCAACTTCTTGACAGTAGATACACTTATGCCTCAGTTTCCATTTGTAGATGCCACTACGAAGTATGTTCGCTTTTTTCTTCGCCAACAGTCTCCCCTCATCCGTGAACACCCTTCCAAAGAAATTCGAAACCCTGAATTAACCAGACATACCTCCATCGTCCTGTACACATCCACCGCGAGATTGTGTAAATGGTCTGTTGGATTTGAACCAACCATCTCCTGTCTCAAGTGAGGTAGGTGCCCAGGCTACCCTGACTCTACTTGGGAGAAGGGCCTGGACTGCATACCACAATAACATTCGACCCTGCCCAGCAGATTCATTTATAGTATCACTGTCAACATTAGAAATTGTCACGGCTTCAGGGGTAACGGTTTCAGGATGTTATATCTGAAGTTTTTGTTGGACGTCTTAGTGTACATGTTTTAGATTTCATACTGTCATATATATCACGATTATTACAGAAATACTCTCTACTGTTTGAAGATGAGGAAATCTGGTCAATAATATCTCAATTTGTCTTACGCTATGGATACAGGTACCATGGATTGATTCCGTCAGCAATTTGAAGATTATTGTATCTCCCGACAATACACAAAGTCTAGGATTCCCGTCGTCTATAGATACAAATCTTCGTTAGACATACAGTGATTAATTGAATTGTGGCATGTCATATAAAAGTAAAAACTTTCATTAAAAACGTACTTGAAAACTTTGATAAAAATCAAATTATTTATTAATTTTTTGATTCACGTGATTCAACAGTACTTTACGCACTTTCCCGGGCTTTCAATACTTCATACTTGAATCACTTATCATCAATCCTAGAAATCAAATAACACTACTCGGAATTAAATACATTAGGCAATTCTCCATCGTCCTGACAGGTTCGTGAATTATGATAAATCTTGCACCAGTCGCCACTTTTCGGGGCAGTTGCCTATCCTCCCTAATCGCGTTAAGCCTGCGCCCCGCATCCTTCCCTGCCACAATTTGGCTTCCTTTTGATTGAGAGAATGTTCCTTTGATACGTAAAATTCTCGATGTTGGGAAATAATTGCGTGATAAAGGTAGAAGATGTCGATGTGTCAGGAAAGCACGCAGGTTACAATTGTGCGCCGAGTTCTGATGAACAACGTTACTCATTTTCTCTAGAAATAGTAGCTACATTAAATATCTCGCAACAGAACTGAGAGAAAATACTTCTGTAGTTACCACTACAAAGTCCACCAGGTCTAAGTAAGGCTTCCAAGTATTACTTTGCTTCATCAACTCTCCTCTTAACAAATTTATGTCTACTTCTGATCTGCAACTAAATCAATTGAGAAGATTTCCTGTGAAAATAGCCCTAAAGTCAAAATCATATGGCCCAAAGAGTTTGAAACAAAAAAGATTGTTAGACTTAACGCTCGCCCGAGCACATTTTGACTTTGTGGTATGAACAGTGCACTTCAAGAAACATTTTTCGCTTGATCGGTAGATATCTCATGAAAAGTGAAAAGTGGCCTTGCGAGATTCTCATGAACTCAAATGGATTGTTCAAATTCAGCAAAAAATAGTATAAAATTAAAATTCGAGGGGTTTATTTTCGCATCATGGATTTCTCTTCGATTAAAAATAAAAAAAGGCTTCGAATTTTATAATTAGTATAAACATATTTGTAAATACATGAAACATGTGAAGTAATCATAGAAGATATTCCATGAAGTTTCTTGACGATAAAGCTGACAATATCTCCGAAGTAAAATGAATTCTGATGTCCATTAACTAAACTGAAATTTGAAAGAATTGATGATTGCTTACTGGTTTCTGAAAGTATGATTATCTTCTATGTACTTGAAGTATTTAACAGACAATATTGTGTTCATATCTATGTTGAACATGTAAGCGTCTTTAAAAAGGTTAAAATTGGGAAAGTGAGGAAGCGACGACGAGGTAGTAACATTGTAAAATTCATTTCGTGTACCGTTTGCTCATAACAGGTGCGAAAAAAATAAAGAAGTGAATCGATGCTGGATCGCAGAAACATTTTTCAGACGTTCAGAGCTTAATTATCTCAAATTCCCACCTTTGACAGAAAGTCAGTGAATGTGGCACACTTAAGCCGTAATCTCCACAAGCTAAGATCTAAAAAATATTTAGGTTTTTACATCTATTTCGTTCAGATGCACTAGTACATGCACATTCACATATAATAAGTACAGCCCCCAGGGGTCAAGTTAAGCACTCTGATATGCAGAACACACAGGAAATTAAGTGTCTAAATTACCCTTGACCCCTTGTGTTACAATTGATACCAAGTTGATAGTGGAGAGTCGAGTAGAGTTTAAGAAGGGTCCGCCAAGCCAGAATAAATATGATCAACCGAGAAATAGGGTTTATCCCGCGTTTATAAGGATGAAAAACTTTGAAAGAGTCTGTGTGGCAATTTCTTCAGACCAAGCAAGTTGATTGTAGATCTTTTATTCCGAGCTAAACCAATTTCGGATAATGATCTACTGCTTAAATTTTATGATACGATTATATCTACTATTATCAAAAACTTGTTAATTGTTTAAAATTTCGAATTAAAAAACTACATAATTACTATGAGAAAAGAAAAGTTTAAGGACAAAGACTTATGAAGTATCGTCAGGGCTTCGGTTCATTACTTCATGAGGCCCCCTTAGGCGTCTATTGCTGCTCGACACTTAGTTGGCTTAATGTATAACAGACACATATGTACAATACTACGTGATGAGTATGAGCTGAGTGATTACCGAAAAGAGACTTGAATCCATAACACTTCAGAATATTATTTAATGACAACAAACCATGATTGCAATACAAGATTACAAGTAAGATATGAATAATGTGTTGTTTTTCATATGCCAAAACACCAAATACCTAGCAGTTCGTGTGTCATCCTGCTGCTGCATTTACCGCAAATATCCTCTTCATATTTTATAGACAACTCTTAATTATTCCAAAATTCAGAGAATCCCAGGCTTCAACTAGAGCTTTTTTAAGAGCTTCTCTACCCGACTTTCTACGTACAAACTTCTCAAGATTTGGTTATAGCTCTTGGACCTTAGCTTTTAAGTGCCACCACACAGGTTAATTTGGATTAAGATCCAAAGAGAGTCGAGCCCATTCAAGCGACGATTGCTTTGTCTTCTGATCAATCTGTTACTTTACTAGCTGTATGATTAGGTGCGTTATCCTGCATGAAGATGAGACCTATTTCCCAACATTTAGGTATCTGGCCGTCGAGAAGTTCAAGATACGAGTTGGATGTATACCCTATTTAATTTGACTACCAGTCCGTGTCTAATGTATATAAGTCCGGTTAGTTGACCTTTCCATCCTGTCATAAGCGGCATGTAGACAGCGAGACAAGGACAAGGCTTGGACAAGGATGTTCAGGCTAAAGGGTCCCTGCCTTCCTACACTATGATTCGGGTTATCTCCATATATATATTATACAACAAGCAATCTTGACACATCCTTCATACAGATAGCACCCCAGACCATAGTAAAGACATCCTCTCGTTTTTTGCAGGTTGAAACCATCTTTTTTGCCACTTGCGGGCAGAGAGACAGATTACTAATTCTTGTTCTCCACCAGCCCAAACTTCCACAGAGCACTGGTCACTCCAGGTGATATTCCCAGAGTCTTCTATGGTCCAATCCTTACGTGCAATACACCAATCGTACCTCTTCTCAAGTATTTTATTTGTTAAAAAAGAGCGCTTCTTTGCACCTCAATGTGCTGTACCTACAGGCTCCAGGATACTGCGTATCGTGGTGTCGGATATATTCAATTGAAGAGCTTCGCGGATGACTTGGTACTAGATTTTTGGATATTAGCGGACAACGCGAATTTAAAAACGTTTGAAACGTTCCGAATATTTGATAGGATGCCCTGTAAGTGGTAAAGATATACCGTTGTTACGTAATGAGTCGTAACGTACAATAAAACGAATCGTCGAATCGGGAAATCTGAGTCCCTTGCGATTGACGTAGATGTTGCACCATCCTCAGCTTTCTCAACTAGCTGACTACCCAAATATGGACTTCATTCAAGTCAAGAAATGATAATTTGGACAATAATACCAAAAATATGGCGTGTGATTGAAAATACATATACTTGCAAGCGGTAAAAATAATTGAGCGCGTCGGAACCCAAATATCGGCAAAATCGTTTCTAAATATTGTGAAACATAATAATCTTAATGAATCCCAAGGTATACCTTGGAGTTAGACCTGATAACCGCTTTCCGCTTGTCGCTTTATCTTTTAAACCACTTAAGAGATCTATTGAGTAACCGTTCAAATATTTGTTAGTATCATTTCCTTACAGCTGCTTCACAGTCAGTAAGATCTCTTAGCTTCACAGCGCGAGGGAAAGAGGTCTTCTATGCCATTGCAGCACAATAATTAGAGTAGTACTGTATCAATCAGGGTTATCGTATTGTAACTAAAAATGAATCATCTTTCGTTCCTTCTATGTACAACTGCAATAAACATATGAGACGCGATGACAAGTCTACGCCAAAACCTCAGCCTTATAATTCGGCTATTCCTACACCCCCATCCCGATTAAGATATTTAAACTGGATGTAGTTTTACATTCCGTACCTGACAGCCTCTATCCGGTTAAGATCAGGAGAGATAAGTAGCCAGGATATCGCGGGAACATTTCCCTCCCCAAACTCTTCCACTGGCGGTTAATGCCTCTCTGAATCTCTTTTTGTATGACCCGCTCGCTCACTGACACTCATATGCCTGAATAAACCAGCCGCAGGTTATATTTTAGTAAATCTTTTATTGTTGGGAGAAGACCTGATAACTCCACATTCATACCAACTTCTTCAAAGTAAAGGGTCAATAGGCAGCATTTACCTTTCTTCCTGGGGAGTATCCTACTTTAGATGGCATGCGCTCTTACTCTTCTATATATATAACATCAATAGTACGGTTTAAATTCCAACATACCCCATGAAACAAAACCCGAAGATTAAAATGTGTGATTTTTTTTCACCCTAAATAAAAGTTAGTCCATATATGATTAATGTCCGTCGAACCAACTAAGTTATCGACCAATTTTGATTAAAAATAGTTGGTTGAGGCTGGCTAATATTGCATGATGGCAGAACATGATAAGTTTTTAGACTGGAGAACACTATAATTGTGTAATTTGATATTGTGTAGAAGAATTTATACGGGGTCTAAATGAAAAGCTCAAAACATTGGTAGGGTTTTGTGGGTCACTAAACCAACACCAACTGATCTGGGAACAGTTTCAGATTTCTAGTCATGATCAAATCTCGAATCCAGTCACCAAAATATATTAGAAAATGTATTTTATACCTCAATGATCGTGATACACTCTGATGAGCTTTTGAAATGTATATTAAATAAGTATTTGAGATTAAAAAAAATATCTGTGGTATACAAGCTCAGGATAAGAAATAATTATGGGATTCTGTCGAAAAACCTAATGAATTAGACGTCGTTCCTATGGAAATTGTGATAAATTTTTTAAACTTTTGAAGGTCATACAATCTAGCTTCGTGACTGGATTAAGCATAAAGATTAAACAAGTTATTTATCCTAGAACTTCAATAGTCAAATTTACGCAACAGTTGTATTAAAGTAAGGATTTTTCTCCTGATGTATGGAAGTTAGTAATGAGGATATCTACATGTAAGAGATTCGAAAGATAGATTTAAGAACAAAATTTTGAAATTGTGACCATTTATTTCTCAAATTTATTAGCTATCAGCCTTTGGGTTATATAGTAGCTTAGATAGGGGGTTGATCGATCATACACGAACTAGTCAAGGTGCGGCGTATCAATCAATAAAGGACGAAGTCATATAGGCCGAACTCGTGGTAGGCCTACTTAAGAGATCTCATTCCAAATTACAATCTAAATCACCTGCCTGTAAGTCACAAAGGATTCTTTCATTAATTAGTTCATAGATGCATAATTTCCGCTATTCCTAACGAATTCTGGCCGCCAGATTAAACCCATAGTACAAAGTACCCATGAAGCCGATGAGGTTCAAAAATGAAGAAGCGGTGTGTAAAACTCCAAATCGGGCATTGAGCCTCTGCATTTCTTCAGAATGTGGTGCTGGGTCGTGATATTTTTTACCGTCGCGAGTTTCTGATCCTGTTAAAACGCTCTATTTCTATTATAAGTAACATACCTTGAACCTTTCTATCTCTCATTGTCTTAGTTGTCGCGGGTCCAACAATGAGAAGATTTAAACTGCTTGTAACAAATGTTATGGCCAGAGGAATAAGTGTTCCACCTGTATCCTTTAAAACACCAGTTATTCCCGATGGTTTCAATCCAGATCCGGGATATGTGAGTATTAATATCGCAGGTAAGGCCGTTTGAAGAGTAAAGTAGACAGGAAATATCTTCTGCTGGAGTTGGGAGAATTGAGGTCGAGGAAGCGTTTTATAGGCGATGACACCACCGATAAAAGACTGGCGAGAACAGTTAATATTACATATTTTGTAGCACAAGGCAAAGCACCTGAAAGAATTGAGTTCCTGTCAAAAGACCATACGAAGTGATATGATAAGGGGCAAGAGTATTGAAGATCGAAACATCGGCCATTTTTTATTGAATGAGGTGACTGGTTTACATCTGACTCTCGTCGTTCATTTTATGGCTGATCGGCGATCGGCAGTAGGCAGTCGGATGACTGTTTTCCCGACCTGGCACGTGAAGTTTTCACAGTCGAGTTCAATCAACATTGTTAATAGAAAAGAGGCTTCTTCAACAACAATNGAAGGCTTACCTTCCATAAGATACACTTCTCGCCTCATGAACGAATAAAAATGATGTTACAGTCAAGATATTGGACCAGTAAGAAATAGGTTAACTCAACCTAGACAACAAGCGTCACTGAATAAAAAACAGGGTGGGTAGTAGACTATATCATCGACAGATAATTACGTTGAGCGTGGCCAGCAGTAGAAAATGCGGTATAGACATTTTGTGGGGTGTCTCAGCGACAAAATAATTACCCAAATGTGTTCAAGTTAGCGAGGTTTATGCTCGTTTCGAAATCAGAACGATATTCGAAAATAGAAAAAGGTTAGCAGCCAGTATCGATTTTCTCCACCTTTTAAGGATGCCTCGAGCTGCTTAATACTAGATTAATTGTGTTTATGGGGCTATTCAATCAAGTCGCCTCACAGAATCTCTTCGGAGTATTGCCGGGAAAGTCTACCGACGACCTAGTCGAATGTGATCCTTAACATAGAGCACGCTCTTAGCCCATGCTAGAAATATTTCTAGGAAATGTTACCTAGTCATAATGGGAGTACAAGGTACATATGATGCGGCTTTTAAGAATTTTCAGGCCNNNGTTCTTCCTGTTCATGGTGGAGGTGCTAGTAGGAAGTAAATGGATGCTCGAATATGTAAATGTGATGGACCAATGGCCCACGATTGACGCTCGTCAGGGATATCACTAAGAAATTGTAAAATTTTTCTCAGCTGCTATAGTGACAGATTTTTATATCGCTCTATAAAATTTCTAGGGAAGTCGTTCTAAATATATCCCCCCTGATTAGGAGACCGCTAGTTTATGAAAACCTACTGTTTTGTCGATGACTGAGAAATGGTTGTCATTCTTCAGATACTCTCTATTCCCGTCCCCTTTACTCTAGAAAGTTCAGGAGAGATTTTAAAACAAGTCAGCTACAAAAATTCACCAGGCCTGGCCCGTAACATTATGACACTACCTTTTATTTTTAGCTTGGGGGCTAAGCTGATCATAATTAGTGTACTCTAATTCCTCCACTACATCACGTGCCTCGAATTTTTGCTTAAAATCATCCAGATATTCTACATATTCAAGCTTTGGTCAATATTCTTAGTTTGGTTCGGCAAATTTCTTCCTTTTTACGAGCACTTGCAGAAAAAAACCATTTCCTTGACAACTAACCGTTCTGGGCTTTCAGTACCTTCTTCAAATCCCGGCACTGGTTGTAAATCGTTTTGAATTTGTGATGATAATAGATCGGTACTAGCTCTTCGCAATAGATACACATGAGGATGAAGCCAGGAATTCGACGTGACATCTAGTACCACGATATTTGGTGAAATTAAATTTATGATAGAGCATTAAGCGTTAAATAATGCCAGTTTTTTATATATTGTCGGGGCTTTCTTTAGTTTTCTTCAAGTTAAACTATTCCCTATCACTCACATTGAATATTGTCGCCGGCGCGTGCTTTATGTCAACTTAATGTCTCATAACTTTTTTGGCTACTGCATCGCCATGGCTGTGTATATTTGAGCTTCTATCAATCATAACATTGATTTATCCACTCACTTAGATGGGGTATTTCGTAATTGATTAATTAGTTTAATTTCTCGTTTGGCTGGCTCTGCATGATATCTACACTCAATTAAAAAAAGAAGAATCATCGAAGAAGTGGCATTATCATGATTATTTATAGTCAGCTATGCCGTTGGTAAGTCTTACACCCATTCTAGTTGCGGGAATTATATAAATACTGGAAATTAAGATAACCTTTCTTGCTTATTTGCTCATTAGAACCGCTGGTTTTCGAAAAAAAATCTGTTTCGAGACGCTCAAAAAGTGTCAATCTACAAACATATCATCGGAAGTCACCAACCCAATTAGTTCATCGATCAGAATTAGTAGCCTTGGAAAAGTCTAAAAATGGTAATAACCATGCAGAAATCGTGTATATTATTCTGCGCTCATCATATACATCGCTTCTAATTTAATAATACTCTTTAGTAATCTATTAATAGTAAAAATAACGTATCCCAAGCATTCCCTGGTTGGTAATTCTGTCGTGAAATCTTTCGACAACTCAACATGAAATCTAACTATGTATATTGTTTAAAATTGACCATGTATTACTGGCCCTTCCGCAGACATAGCTGTTTCTATAAATTTTTTGAAGCATAGCAGTCATTCTTCCCGTGTAGAATAATCATAAATATACTGCTAACGTCTTATAACGGCCTGGATATCCCGTGACAAATTTCTTCTGTACCAATCAATGCTGTATGTAATTATTCCAAATCGATTATTTACAATCATGTATGAAAACATAACACCCTTCGGAAGTCTATTTCGAATTTCATCGACTAATCTCCATGTTGAGATTCAGTGGGAACTAGTCTAGATCATTACTCAATTTTTGAAGTATTGATCTAAAAGAGTCATTGTGTTCCTGAAGTCCTTTATTTAACAGTTCCTGACTTTATTTCTTCAAACAATTCTAGACAATTATAAATTTAAACATTTATTTCCATATATGCTTCCATAAACACCAGTCAATCATTCATATGCATATGGTACTGGAGTTTATTTAGGTAAAAATTTTAAACTTGATTATTATCAAGCGATTACTACCACAGAATTTCCGAGAAATGTCCAGACTTAACCAAATTATTACAACTCAAGAATAAACATAAACATCATGTTCTGAATCATCGCAATTTTTTCACGTCGTCGTTTATTCGGTGTGATCTAGTCTTCATCTGAAGCGGACTACTTTATTCCAATTAGTCGTTATCTGTTATGAATAAATCTTAGTTCAAGCGAAGCTAGAGGACAGTTGAGACTCAATTTTCTAAATTTATAGATATACTAGACAAAAACTTAGAGAATTGGTATATCTCGAAGGATCAAAGACAGAATAAATTGTTCGAGAATTGCAAGCTCGTTAAGGAGACAAACGAACGCTTAGTAATCTCTGTAAAATAATTACACTATCTACTATTATCTTGGATTAACAATAGATTATCCTTTAAATGATTAATTTCCTTCTTCAAACAGATATGTTAAAAGAGGGAGTCACTAGAGTAATGTACTATGTATTTTCAGGGGCAGGATAATGCTCGTACAGTTAGTTCAAGGACAACTCTTTGTGAGATTGGTTTCGTAAGCTTGCGCGCCAGGAATAAAAATTATCAATCATGGCCTCAAAAATAATTAGTTGTGACGAAATTAACGAAGCTAAGAAGATCTACCGAAAAGTTATTAAAATAAGCCAAGTACGATTTTTTCCCGGGCCAAGATAGGAAAAGCATCTACTAGTAAAGACATATATTTTAATAACAAGGTGGCATGAATATACGGATATATTTCGGTAAATTCCACTTAAAGATTCAATTTGCCCAAATAATCCTTCATCGACTACAATCTTCGAAAGAAGGTAGATTCTTACTTGCAATTCACTCAGCAGTCATATAGGAGCGAGGTTTATACCAATTGACACCCCTCAAGTACAAAGATATCCTTCTTTCCTCTTTCTCAAATACCCAGGGAAGAGATCTGACAAGCAATAATAAGACCTAGTAGTATAGCCCCTGTAGCAAATGGGGTTCCGAGTGCCATTTTGTAACACCCATGGCCTCTCATAGAATCATTTGTAAATACACATTTAATTGAATGCCTTAGAATAGATGATAGCCCATGTTCTTTTCGCCGTGCTATCTCGATTATTCTACACAAGCT
Source organism: Pleochaeta shiraiana (assembly GCA_019455505.1). Classification (NCBI taxonomy): domain Eukaryota; kingdom Fungi; phylum Ascomycota; class Leotiomycetes; order Helotiales; family Erysiphaceae; genus Pleochaeta; species Pleochaeta shiraiana. The sequence goes on from JAHYSP010003679.1 coordinate 18,996, forward strand.
TAACAAGCCAAATTTCTCATCGCCCCATTCATACAGACTGATATGATGGCCTTGCTTTCAGTTCTGCAGAAAGGCTTGGAGGATCTTTTGGCTAAGATCATTGCCTGGATTTCGATCCGGGAAAAAGTTACGACAAAACAGTTCGGAGCCCTCTCGTTCAGGTCCGCTGTGGATCTCACTACTTGCCTCATAAATGATGTATAGCAAGCATTAAATAGCAGCCATACGGCAAGTATATTTACAATCAATATCAAAGAAGCCTTTGGAAATTTTCTCATTCAGAGGCTAATTTTTCGATTGAGAGAGCCGGGCTTGCACATTAACTTGGTTAAAATTGGTTGCATCTCTTACTACGGATTGCGTAGTGCATATTAGTTTGGACGGAGAGCTAGATCCAACATAAATGATCAATTGCGGCCTCCCTGAGGGCTCTCCAATATTGCCAATATTATTCATGATTTATATCTCCCCCTCTTCGTAGTTTGGCAAAAAATCGAGAAATTCTGGCTATTCAAATGATAAAGCTATTCTAGCAATAAATAAATCCCTGCATGAGAGCTATATCGCATTATCGAAGATAGTAAAAAAGCCGTTAAATAGGGAAAGTTCGAGGACATCTGGTTTAATCCTAGAGAAATAGGGTTGCAGTATTTTTGATGCTGATGGCCAGAGGGAGACCTAAAGAATTTCCCCTCTTTAACATGGGATGATAAGTTAGTCTCTCAAAATTCCTTGAGACTCTATTTAATCTTACTTGGTATTGACTTAAATAAATATTTATCCTGCGAAGGTATATTCAGATACGCCCAGGAAAGGAGACGAAGGTAGTAAATGGACTTCGAAGCTTAGATAAGACAACAAGAGTAGCCCCTCTCTCTGTCTCCTAAAACAAGCAATCCTCGCAAGATTCCTTCCATCGGCACTCTTTGGCTCTTAGATATTGAGGCCAGTCATCAATAAAACAACAGATAAAGGGCGCATTATCTCAAATAGGGTCATGGGACATTTTGATACCTTTCTAAAACAGATCTTATCTAGCCCCTAAATGATTCTTCAAGTTTACAAAACAGTCCCTACACTTACTCTATTCCGTGAATTGAGTGTCCTTCTAGTTGTCTATGCAAAATTAGAACTAATTTTAGTCCAAACTTTATAGATAAATTATTGAGATATTAAACATACCTTATCAATAACTGATAAAAAATAACTGACATTTTGTAAAATTTATGAGATCTAGTCGTTCAAAATAAGTCCTTGAAATTATCACTTAAATTTATTGAGACCTTTTACTATCGGATGCATCATGAGATTGTTCGAAGAAAAATGAGGCCAAGTTTATTGATGATCCCAATGAAGCCAGGCTTCTATTTATTGCCTTTTGAGCAAATATAAAACTGTGGAATCGTTAATTAATTCATTTTGATAATTTATCTGGTGGAAAAAAAACCTGTTGAGATTCTTCCGTAGTTACATCAGAAGCTTGATTTGTATTACAGTCAATTAAACCTAGTTTTTCTAGTCTCATTTGATAAAAGAAGTCACTCCGATTTCCTCCAAGTTCACTATTTATGAGGCGGTTCTTGAAATCTCTTATAAAGTGATTGTAAAGACTAGGCATCCCAAGACTTATAAACTTTTCTCTAAATACTCTCATGCATTCAAGAGCTTGTGAATACTTCATATTGCCTGTGCTTTTTGTGACGAGACTCCGGATGATATTTGACATCTGGCTCACAGCATCGTTAACCATATCATCTGACAATTTCGCCTTGGAAAGCATTTGTCGAAATTCTGGTATGGGATTTTCCATGGAGATCTTCTGACGCCTTTCGCAACTGAGAAGAGATTCAATATCAAGGCCTGAAAGCGGCATGATTTTATCTCTTTTATCTCGCTTTCCCTTGACTTTTGGGGGGACTGCAGATAACAGTGAGATGATATTCTAGCCATGACAAGACACTGACCTTTTTTGACAGAAGCTGCTTGGATTAATCTTTGAAGCTGACGACTTGTCCGTGATGTAAGTTCAGGGGGTTGATTAGAAAGATTTAAAGTTTCTTCGGATGGTAAAGAGACTGGTTGATCGGGAAACATAGCCCGTTGACTAATAGCATGGTTCATACGATGAATGACTGGGTTATTTATTTCTCCAATTGGCATATATTCAGTTGGCAAACTTGATTTGTCAGACCAATTAGGCAACAACTAATCAACACTTACCCATTTTCATCCTTCCCAAAACTTGAAAGGTCCATGGCGTCTACATAATCACTCATAGAATCAGTTAATTCTTGAGATGGCAAATTTCTATGAGAATTAAGCACAACTCCAGATGTTGATAATACTTTATCAAGAGGGGGGAATCGGTAAGTTCGAATGTCCTCAGCGAATGGTAATGGTACATCAATAAGAGCCTCTAATTCACCTGGCTCGATAAGAGGTGCCTGAAGGACAAGTGTTGGCTCTTTGCCACTCTTCGGAACAATTCTTGCCACCGCATATGACTCAAGCTCATGAAGAGCATGGACAAGACATGACATTGACATACGGGCCTTATCATTCACTGGTTGGGCAATAGTAATACAACTTTCTCCCATGTTAAGGTATTTTTCATGCTTAATTTAATCAGCTGATAGTTTAGTCCAATCAGATGCTCCTACTTTACCTTATCAAAAGGAATAAAACCGATAATACTGAAACTCTGAATAGTTTCAAATTTTGTTATGGCTTCGTCAGCTTGATTCATAGGAACTATCGTGCGGCCATAATGATAACCTTTTGCAAGATCCTCGAGAGCTATGTCTTTCTTACCCCCAGGTCCTGAGGTATCATCTACTTTGTAGGTTCTTGCATTTCTTACTGCAGAAAAATTTCCTCCATCTAAGGTAGGATTTTCTAGTTCTAAATCGCCAGCTGTCCGTAGAACATAACGGCTAGCCGAAGGTGGAATTGCTCTTCTAGTCTTGAAGTACCGTTTCACTTCAATAGATATAGTAGATTCGGGATATTTTTCCGGGTCACCTAGAGTTAAGTACCCTTCAAAATTCAAAAAAGGTCTAATAGTTTTCACATAAGGTACCGATATCTGCTGAATGGCAGCGGCGGCAGTGCCAATTACACCTCTATCGCATTTTTGAACGAAATTCTGCAAGAATTTTTCATTTAGATCCTATTGATAAAGTCAGAAATTACGCATAGTAAAAGTTTTTCGATTCAAATAACCTTTAAGAATGGCTTATCTTCCTCCTTAAAGCCAAATTCGGGATCGTCAAAATCTATACCTCTAGCCTTACATTAGTAGCTACGCACTAGATCAGGAAAGTCTTTTATTTAACATTACTACGAGTTCAATGCCGGTTTGGTTTATTTTTTGAATAATTTCTTCGCTTTGATCAGAATCAATCAAGCCCTGCCCATCGGTAAGGAGAATGATCTTGCGGACAAATTTTCCAGGTTTCCCTGTTTTGAGTCTAGTGAATTTATCAATTTCCGAAATTGCAACAACAACAGCAGATATCGCATCTCCGTCCTCAGTGTTACTCGGGACGAGCCTCGCTCTTAAGTCATCGAGATCGGCTATCTCGATTTTACCGAGAGGTTTTATGATCGATATATTATTATATCCTTTATCTTTCAAGGGATTTTCAGTTTCATCTGTACGAAATGCAATAATTCCAACACTCAGGGTTGTCCGATTTGTTGCCATAGTTTCTGCTATCTTCGACCAAAAGAACCGTAAACCATATTCTAAGTCACTATCATTCCTTCCGTACCGACATTCTCCCATCGTCATACCGACATCGATCAAATAGATTGTTGCTTCTTTATCGGCCATATTTAAATTTGATTTTGTTTCAGTTTGTTCGCATCTTTGTTCATTTCGATCATCTACGCAGGCCCAATAAATATAAAATAGAACAATCTAACTACTGATGGTCACCTGACATACGCGCTACCTCGTAATGTGCAAACCTTTCCGGTTAGTTTAATGATTGCTCTTATCCCACAAATCAGACCAATCAAAGTATTTATACGCTAAATACAGAATATTAATTTGACTTGATACGATCTGAATATCCGTTGTTGTCTGAGTGATTGCTAATCAGATCATCCAGTGAATTATACCCGATAGTACAAAACTATATCTTATAGATAGTGATGCACCTCGGATAAATATTGTGATGAACCAATGATAACAGATCAAATTAAATAAAAATATTGAGAGCTAAGAAAACTGAGATCTATTTTATTATCCTAATTACTTATCCTATAGATACTAGTCTCTTTGAAAGTCTAACAGCGTCTATGAGTTATTACACTGGTATTGCCATGACGGCCAGTTTTTTCTTGATCGATCGAAATTTTTTGGATGTAACCATTCATTCAATCGGAATTTCCATTCATCATGTAATTTAATAGGTTTTTGCTATATCTCCTGTTGTAATGTGCTGCCATCAATGGATGATTAGCAGTTTGTAGATAAATATGTAAATAGCTAACATAATGATTTTACAGAACTAAATAGAGTTTAATAGAATATGACGGAATTAAATGTAAGGGAAGAGCATAAATTTCAGTGAAATCTTCTATCATGTTAGATAAAATATTCCTGTGTAGTATTGTCCTGTAATTACAAAATAATTATGTCAAGTAACTCTACCTTCAGAGGTAGATTTGTTGATCAGTATTAACCTTAAAATCAAAGCTCAAGAATAATTACTACAGCTATAAAAGTATAGAAACATTTGATACTTACAAAATCAAGCCAAGTTATCCCCACCCAATATACTCTCCCTTCCTCTAGGACTTGTCATCTTTATGTGCTGCAACTCCACTACTGAAGTGACAAACCAAAGGGAAAGGCTGGGATTAAAGGCAGTAACATAAACAAAGGCATAAACATAGGTCAACCAATTTGTTGCTAGGGAAACCAGATAACCCCCGGATACAAGTTCAGTTCTAAGGCAATACGTAGTACATACTTTTTAACTGACTCACTTTAGGAGATTTAATACTGCAAATGGCGTTTAAATTTGTCGAATGAGATACAAGAGATAATACATAGTAAGTAGCCATTATAAAGCTCACCTGACATAGGCACAAAATCTTCAACAGGATTACTAGATATTTTAATACATCTGCATATATTGCAAATTATACACACTAGCACGCAAATCACTAGGAATTCCTTAAAAACCATTCTTAAGTAAAATAAATGAAATTAAGTTGCAATGTGTGCTCACAAGTTGTTCGTGTAGTTTTTTTCTCAATTACTATTTCAATGGCTTTAGTCTAGATTTGTGATTACGAAAAATTGCAATACCAGTCCCATAAATCAATAACAGACCGTTAAATACACTCATCATATAGAAGGGTGCTCCTTTAGATGCATTATCAAATAGATAACCACCCAATTTAGTGAGGAGGAGAATAGCGACACCACCAAAAAGTGAATACAGTCCTGCTACAGATCCCTTTAAATGGCTTCTAGAAACATGGTTCTCGGGCTCTGACGGAATCAAAGGTGATGACTCGTTTATGTCAACATGGTTTGGAGTATTTTTGATATTTTGAATTGGGCCAGTTAATTTGTAATCTCCATCAAGAATACCGGTACCAAGAAGCCCAAGGCTACAGACAATTGCCCCAATCTGACTTATACCAATTAATGAAATAAATAGAAATACTATTGGACTTCCCCCTCTACCATTGATGTCCTTTGGTTCTGGGCTTTCAAGACGAGCAAAACCCGTGTAGCCTATGATGCCCAAAAAGCTTGCAAGTAAAATAGGAATATTGAGTCGACGAGAGCGATCAGAGAGATATCCAAATATAGGTGCAAAGAGTAAGGCAAAAAGCTGCGAAATACCTGTTAGTTCAGAAGCTAAAATGTATGCTGCCCGACATTCTTTCTTAAGCTGAGATGAGGGGTCGTTTGGAGATACATTGCAGAGGCCATTCTGAGCAAAAAATGCGTTAACATATGTAGGAATGAATAATGAGATCCCAACAGAGGACGCTCGTGCCACAAAACCTCCAATGTATCCAAGCCCGATCTGAGGATCCCTAAATCCTAATATCGCAGAATCAAGCAATAAGCGAGAATAAGGAATTGGTGAGGCCACTGGATTTAGTCCGTCTCTTTCATTTTGTCCGCTAGTTATCGGTTCATAACTATCATAATTCGGAATTTTATGAAATAATAAATGCCACCCTTTACCTTCCTCACCATTCATATTTTTAAGACCAAAGAAGCATACAAAAGCTACCACCAAAGATATTGTTCCAACGACGTAGAAGCTGTAAGCTATAGCTTGTCCTTGCGTAACTCCTTTTATTCTTGAGAACTGAGCTGGTAGAGGAAGAAAGACAATCAAAGCTACTAGAGCGCCACATCCAGTGAAAAATCCAACAAGTCCAGCTAGACGTGGAGAACTAGATAGGGGGTGGTTTTTAGGATTAACATCATTTCGCTTAGTTTGACCATTGTTAGATCTGTGGTTGTATTTGGAGGAAATAATTGTTTGTGAGTCTGCTGTTGAAGATGTACTACTATGAAGGTGATCACTCCCGATTATCGCAGTAGTGTCAGTTCCACGTTCAATAGTGATTCCAGAGACTGCGGGGAGTATACCAGTAACCATAGTCGCCCTGTAAAACCGATTAGAATTACGAGGTGTAATTTGTTTGGGGATTACTAACGTTGCTGCCCCACCGATACTAAAAAAAGCCCTGGCCAGAAGAAGTTGAGGATATACATTTCGAGCCTGTACAAAAATAAAAAGACTGATAGCTATTACAGTGTATCCAGCGACGCAGACATAACGCACGCCAAGTCTACTCAAAGTTAGTCCAGTTAGTTCAGTTACTTGTTGACTAGAAGAAATAACACACACCTATCACTTAGTATGCCCCAGAATGGACATGCAATGATAGCGATAAGCTCATCAACAAAGCCAAGTGTGCCAACATGATCTCCAACTCTATGTTTTACTCCGATTAGATCTGTTATGACAAAAGAAATAACTGCATTTAAAAATACAAGAAATGATATGCTAAAGAGGCAAACAGCCAAGAGATAAGTGTAGGCATGAACAGTAGTCGTCGATGATGAAAAAGGTAGAATTCTTTGTATTAATTTCATGATTATAGACGATAAATCTGATGCGGAGATTTGAAGACCAAATCCCGTTCAATGGGTCTTACATAAGCCTTACGTCACACATATTTCAGTCCATCTCTGAATGAACCAATCAAATACAAATTTACATAGAATTTTGGTACTACATATATGCATAGTTTTTTTTAAAAATCATTTTAATGTGTATGCAGCCTCAAGGCTTTGACACATTAAAATAATTTTTTTTAAAAAAAGGAAATTACTAACCCTGGATTAACCAGACATACCTCCATCGACTTGTACAAATCCACCGCGAGATTGTGGAATGGTCTGTTGGATTCGAACCAACCATCTCCTGTCTCAAGTGGGATATGTGCCCAGGCTACCCAAACTTTATTTGGGAGAACGGCCTGGACTGTATATCACAAAACCATCAGACCCTGCCGAGCTGATTTGCGACTTGATCAAAAGTTGGCAACAAACAAGATTCCAGAATGCTTAAAGGCTGTTTCGAATTCATTCTACCGACGACATGATCCATCCCACCTGCGCCAAAACCAGAATATACATCCCCAAATCATCAAATTCCCTCCCCCAAACTTCAGCGTCTCCTCAACCATTTCCGGACCAAGTTTCTCGGGATCCTTATTCCGGGTATATTTAACATGATCACTATTGATCCGGTTAAT